>JBBPTE010000176.1:15813-30703 GCA_038093935.1 Tylopilus cf. pallidocervicolor | reverse complement strand
ACACCACGGCCGGTTTTCTAGGCCATACAGCCATGTCATCATCCTGTTCTCAAGGCACTAGTAATCATTGCCTCATGTTTATCAGACGGGCTATCAACATCTTTCTTCGATGTTCCATGACGATCTATATGCAGCACGGGTGACGTTTGCCACTGATCCGAGGGCATACTAGTGTAGCAACCCTGGGTTGTCAGACATAGCCCTTCATTTTGAACAAGTTCGCTCTTATCGATATCCTAGTCAAAGGTCTGGTTATCATGCTTATAGGGGTCTTGGGGATCACGATTGATTCCCGCTACCCAAGGGGAAAGGTCTCGCTAGGACTCATGATGAAGCCACCTACCTGCATGCGTTTTGAACGTGTTGACAGTATCTCTGCAAGAACCGGTCAAATCAAAGCCAGGACATCCTTAGACGTCCAGCCTGGCCGGTTCTGAATCGTCGACGATACGGTACTGCCGAGAACCGAGTTCGAGCTGTGTCGGGGCACGACGCTGAAAAGCACGGAAAATCGATGGCTATCACGATGAATCGAATGGCAACCCTCATCGTCTCTCGTCTGGGCACGTATTAGTACCGAATCTGATCTAGTATGTATGATTTTGCCGACATTGTCGGTGCATGTGTACGCATGTTCGCCACACCCACACTAATAGAATGACACGAGACGCACCACGTTCGTCATTCAGTCCATCCACATACGTACCTGCAGAATGTGACATAGCAGAGAAACGAGAGACCGGCGAAAACGGCATTCGCCGGGGGGACAATCTGTTGTGTCCACCAAATCACACCAGGCGCAGTAATAGAATGCTAACGAAACGAGGGAAAGCAAAGGCGAGCCTCCTGGTCGATCACGCGCCACAACCAAGGGAACTGCGCCAGCAATGATTAATAGTGGCAGGTACTCGTGGCCTTACCCCCACCGAGTTCACATCGCTTCGAACCACAGGGCGTCTGTTAACCGGCGGGGTACTCCGAAAGACGTCAAGATATTGTAAACATTCAGTAAAGGTGGGCATGCACCTTTTTTCGGCCCGTTCTTCGTCCTTCAGGAGCTGATTGGGTAGGACACGGGGCAGTCACGCAAATATTGCGCAGTAAAAGATGAACGCCTCATGCAACAGGTCACGTACGTTCGTTGGGTAAGTCCACGCATATTAGACATCTAGACATCTGCCGCAAGCCCAAGTCGGGAAAGATGTCACGTTCGAAGAGTAATGATGAAATCCGTTGGAACACGCTTCAACCTTCGAGCTACAACTGGCACAAACTCCGCACGTCAATAGCATCAAGGAGGTCGGCCAAGTACACATTACGTTTCAAATTCGTACCATCTGATCATCATCCAGCCGACAGCGATGATCCTGTACTTGGTGGGAAATGTCACATAGGCTATGTGGAAAACGACGACACGTTGAGCGCAGTAAAAGGTCCAGCGTGCGTGTACAATGACACGAGGATGATGTTCTATATGGAAGTTTTGCGTGTTTGCCTGCGTTCAGCTGGAAAGACGCCGCACGAACGTCTAGCCCGACTTTCAAATGGGAACGTCAGATCTTACTTTCGGAGGTTGCTGAGCTCGCCACCGGACGGACGGGGAGGCGTAAATGATCAACGGGAGCAGAATATATGCGAGACAGGGAAGCGTTGTCGACAGGGCGTTGAGGGTACTTTGGACAAACCAGGAATGCGAACAGACGATTGGAACTAGACCCATTGGTGATGCAACGAGGCATTTCCAGCCCGTCATTCAGACAATTCGGGCTCATCTCGATAGTCTTACGAACGAGACGAACGGTGCCATTTCCCTGTGTTCTGGCGCCGATCACTTTCCTCCCGAGTTACACGGCACCAGAGTTTCTTTTACATGTGCCGGGGAACATGAATGGAGTTTCTGGCGTAATCAACAAATCTGCTCAAACCACTTTATCGATGAGCAACAGGTCCCTAAATAGTGTGCTCAGTACAGCATGGCCGAAGCGCCAAAGACATGTGGCTGAGCTCCGTAATGATGTGGCCAAGAAGGCTTACCCATTGGCCAGGATTCATCACGGTACTAATACCAAGGAAAGCATCATGACAAACCTTGGCGCAGAAAACCAATTGGAGTCCGGCTGTAAAGACGCTGGAGTAAACCAGACCCCAAACATACTTTCTACACAGTTCTCTGATCAAGGTATCCGTGGATACAGGTGTATTGGTACAAAATTATCCGGAGAAGGCACGGGATCTGAATGTATAGTTGTGGATGGGGTATGACGGCGAGGCTTGAAGATAAGGACAATTATTAATCCAAAGATGATGAGCAGGAGGAGAAAAATGATCTTGCGACGACTGGTATTTTTCTGATACCTATCCGATTGGTTCAGTTCATCTTATTCGCGAGGGCACCAGGGGCGGAAGCGACAAACCGAGTTGCGACATCTAGCTCTTTGACTGCTTCGGCCACATGTACCGAAGTTTGCTCAATATTATATTCAATACTGTCTAGAAGAGTCCCTTGATCGATGACGAGAATAGACAAGTCCTTAAAGAGCTCTGCCAAGGAGGCAATAGAGTTGGCGATCTCTGTCAGCTCACGGTCACGAAGCCGTATGTCGTCTATCTGATCCGTATCCTGGATTTGGGCTTGCTAGAGCACGAGGCGGTTTAACATGCATCAAACGACAGAGACAGAGTACATACTGCTGCTTGAACGTCCTCGTCTGCCGCTGTCAAGCCTTCGGAACCTTTGTAAGTAATCATTCCAGAGGCAATAAGAAGGTCTTGGTTTTTGATCGCATGGCCTTGCAGACCTGATGTAGGGCGTAGATATGAGAGAAGACATCCGATTTGATTTGTTCAAGTGCACGCACGTTCCATGTACACCCGCTGCTTCTTGCGGAACGACGAGCTGAGTTCCTGTACCCTCGCTGCAAGCCCTCTCTGTACGTTTTTAGCTGCAAGCACCTCATGTTGGATCCTATTTGATGGCGGAAAAGTGTGGTCTTGGTCTGCGCCAATACGCTGGATCAGCGTGTGGCACCGCCGAAAGTCCTAATGTGAAAAAAGAAGCCGTATCAAGAAGTGACGCGGAATGACGGGAAGTGGCCACGTACTCGTGTTATATCGGTTGTCGCTGCCTCGATCTCCCTTTCCTCCGCTGACCGGTCCGCGAATCCAGGGAGAACATGCTTTGCGTGGAGTTTCTCGAGGGCGCTGACTTGATCGCGGTGGTCGGTGTACGGGGTACGGACATTGCATGAGGAACGCACTTTTAGCTTGGGCGTTGATGAGTAATTCCTCGACCTGGTCAGAGAGATCGACCCTACGGACGTGTGACACGTGAGACACCGGGACACAGATAGAATGCGACAGGGATACCATTTTGGAGGCAAAGGAGCGTCAAGTGTGACGTGTCGGGCACCGTTGGCTATGAGGTGCTCATGTTCGTCGCTGGCTTGGTACGGGTCGTCGTAGGACGACAGTGGGCGTGAGAAGCGAGACGACCTTGTCCTCGAGTCGCGGTAGGAGATGAACAGGAGGGTCCTCGAGCGCGTTGTGGGTGACGACGACGACGCTGCGGTCGACATTCAAGGACGTGACGACGGACAGGGCTTGGCGTATGTGTGTCACCGGCGCTGTTGCACAAACACGCGTCAACACCGGCCGGCGTGGTGTCCCCACCGGGCACGGCGACGAGCGACGCCCTCGACCGGTTGTGGGCGGGCGGGGTGAGATCCGGGCGTGGCGGGGTGGAGGTGAGGCGGGCTGAATGGAGGGGGGGGCGTGTCATCAGGTCCATCATCTTCCGAACGTACCTTGCATCGACCCGTCAAATCTCGAAACTCTACGTTACACCTCAATCTGGCTTGCCCACTGCGATTCTTATCGTATCTCGTCCGATTGTCCGCTTGCGGTCTTGTGACTGCGCCGACCCACCGTCCACCCATCCACACTCGTTGAACCTACCCGGCCATCCTTCTCGCCATATACGGAGCGATCGTCTGCTGAGATATAAAGTCAACCCGTCACCCCGCTGTCATCCCCATCCCCGTTCCCCATATCCTGTCCTCTTGCTGATTCATACATATCCCTGCCGGTATGCTGTGCTAGCCATTGCCTCGCCCCCGTGGGATTGACGCTTTGTCAAAAGCCTTTTTTCCCCGTATTGTGCCAATCGACGCCATCTGCCATGTGCAATCTTGAAACGTGGGTCTCGCATTGGCAATACCTTTCTTTGGGTGTCTAACCCCGCCTTTATGCCAGCGAAGGAACCAAGCACGGTTGCGGGGTAAGTGTCTCACGCTGCTTCTTTCCTCCGGAATGTGGCTCACCTGCCACACCGCGCGTGCCAAAGCACTACAAAGCGGTGAGTGCTCCGCGCTCGAGGGAAAAAGAACGGACAACGTGTTCTGACCGTCGTCAAGACCCGCAAGGTCCGAAAAATCGACTGTCAAAGTCCGTACTGCGTCCACTCCTCCCGTCATCCTCGAAACTGTCACGATTGTCACTGCGAGAGGGTGCGTCGTCCGCCGTCATGCCAACGACATGCGCTCACGGCTCGCCAGTTCCTCGGCCCCGACACAAAGGAGACCATCACGTTCACGACGCCCGACTACTGTGCGTCCTGCCAGTACTGGTTCAAAGGCGGTGCACAACATCGTCGATGATCCGCCTCGGATATATACGACCTAATTTGCATTGACATCTACTAATGACCCCGGTAACTTAGACCTACTATTCGTCGCTACGCATCTGTTGTTTTGTTGTACTGTATGTAAAAAACGCGATGACGTCGTCACCACTTGACCGCTAGGCCGATGACCTCACTCTCGACGGCCCGGTAACTGGTCCGGAACAGCGCCCGTCGCCGCTCTTCTGCCCCGGCGTCCATGTCGGCGTCCCAACGTGTCCGGCCCGCATCCTCCGGTCCACACATGTCCACCTGCACCCCCATCGCAATGCGGTCTGCACCATCCAGCCCATCTGAGCCCGTCCTCGGCGATGGCGGTGGCGTTGGTAGATTGTGCCAGTACGCCCTCTCCACCTCTTTTGTCCACTCGCGGTTCCCCCATTTTGGCCCCTGGAATGGAACCACCCCACCCGTTTCATCGCCTCCCGTTGGCATTAAAACCCCGTTCCCCTCCCAGTGCCTCACATACCCCTCCTCGTCCTCGGTCCTCTCGGATGCCTTGCTAATCGGGCGTAGTTGCCCACCCCCGTTCACGCACCCACCAGGGCACGCCATCACCTCCACGTAATCATATCGTCTCTCGTCCACATCAGCCCCGTTCTTCTTCCCCCTCCCCCTTACCCCAACCATGCGTCCAGCAGCACCCCTTCTAACCTGAATCCCGGCCTCCTTTCCGACCTTTCTCACCACGTTCTGTAGATTCCGGAAGCCGTAGCACTTTGCCCCCTTGAACACGACCTCGCCATTCTGCTTATGCAGCGTGTACTCCTCGTAATCGGACGTGCGTACCGTTTTCACGGTGAGGTCCAGCGGTTCTGGAGAAGCTTGCCTGACAGCAGACATGAGTGAATGGAGGTACGAGCCCGAACTCGTGCCCGGGTGCTGCAGCAGCTCAGGGATCTCCTGCGGAATTTCTGCGTTGTCTTCTCCGGGGACTGAGACAGACAGATCCCAGCCTTTCTCACGCATCAGCAGCTCAAGTTCCCCAGTCGTAATGACACAGTCAACGTCCCGCGTCGAATACACATCGCTGTAAAAGTCCTTCCGAGATGCTTCGAGCTTTTTGTCATAGCAGGGCATCACGGTGATATGGTATATCTGATCAGGTCTGTATGGTAGATAAAGTTTGAGTCGACGACCCCCCTCAATAGATGCCGACACGCACTTTTTCCCCCAAGTGCTCCCCAACCACGACTTGACCAACGTTCCCATGACTTGCTGGGGACTCTTTGTCCGGGAGATAAAGGGTAACATTTCGGAATGCGTCTTTTCTGCGTAACAGACCCATCCAGGACATGCGCTCGCCAGCATCGGCAGTTTACCATCCCGTTTGCGCTCCCCAAACTCCCGCACATGCTCTAGTAGAGAGATATGTCGTGCAAAGGTCGTGTCATAGACATGTTCGAAGCCCAACACCTGCGTGCAAAACGCCGCTACTCGCCGCATGACCTGCCTCAGCCCGACAAGCCCGGCTGAGCCCGATGACAATGTCGCCGAAAGCGATGCCAGACACTGAGGTGCGATCGACAACACCGGAACCCTGTACCCCTGTGAACCCGCGGGTGGGTTCCCCTCGAAAAAGTTGAGCACCTCCGTATGTGACTGCAGAGTGATCAAGACCGATTCGGCCGACGTGATGCATCCACTTTTGGGTCTATGAGAAGCGAGTCACGGATAGAATGCGGATGTGACGTACCTGCATGCAAGGCAGTCGTTGAGACTAATCTGTGCCTGTTGTAGTTTGCGTGACGATGGTTCGGGCGCCGTTGCGTCCCGCACGGAAGGTGCGGACGACACCTCATAGTAAGATCCGGTCGCGTCGATTCGGATTTCCGTCTGGCAATGCGCTTTCTATGAACGGGAAACAGAACGGGCGAGGAACGTACGTACAGCAGCGGATCCGGGTTCTTTCACGTTCTCTAGGCCGTTGAGTTGCTCGACTGGCTTGATGCATGCTTGTGAAGGGGTAATGAAGTCGTTGAGGTCCGTGAGTGTCTGTTCCCGCAGGGTAAGTTCCGGAACGCATGCCGTATTCAAGCAGTTTCATACCAGAGCACCAGAGAAGGCCATCGACGTCGAGAATGGGAAACAAGGAGAGAGGGACTACGAGCTCGCAATAAAAAAACGAACGCTTATGGCAGAGGTTCGGGAACCGGATTATGTCCGACAAATCCGAGTGGTCCCGCTTTCCCGGTGATAACCACTCCTACCTTGTAAATTCATGAATTTCCCTATGACCGTCTTTGCCGCCACGTCCGGCTAGGAAGTGTCGGCTCTAAAACTGGGACGGTCATCAGATAAACCGACCACTGATTACAAGGCATAGCTAGCACAAGAGCTCTCGAGGGTGACGTTGGCATGAACCGAAGATGTCTCAACAGGTATTAGTAATGGACGCTGGTATTGTATATCTAGGTCTGCGCTCAACATTATGCAAGGGTAACGATACAACGACCCTCAGCGTGATTTAGTGGGATTATCTTCCCAAGACCAGTCCACAGCCAGGTATGTGATGAGGCAAATATGCATCAGGGGAAGGGGTGGTTGTCCTGAGAGGTCCTGACTAGTTTTGACATCGGCTACCATTCAATCGTAGCGAACACTAGCTCAGTGATGTGATTGTAAACAGTAATCGTTGATCAACACCTAGTTAAAATAGCGAGAGAGCAAGTAGCAATGACCAGCAGCGGTGAACACCACAGGCAACAAGAGTTACACTACAGCACGACCTTGCCAGTTGTCGTATCAGGAGGATTGTTCGTCTGGACGAGGAGAGTAATTCAGAAGCAGAGAAAGCCCTCATTGTCCAACAGTGAAACCAAAAGACCGTCTGCCGATACATATGCATTTTGGCGTAAGCGTTTAATTATACACTATGACTGACTTACATGCGTCTGTGGGTTCACCTGGAAAGTACACACCCTCAATATGAGACTGTGCACAGGTTGGCTGAGCACAACCTAAGCGACCTCCGTCATCCGGGCCACCTCGGAGACCCGGAGACTTTTCCTCCATAAGTGGGTAATTCGCAGTGCAGGACCTTGTGACGAGGTATTTTGCTGATCCGGGAAGGGTCATTTGAGGCATGATGTTGTGGACATTGGTATGTGATGAAGGACTATGTTTGGCGATGCGAGTGTGCTTGCTGGAAATGATGCTACTCAAAGAGTACTATACAGCAACGTCGGACGGGGATACGCGTTCAGCCATTGTTAGTAATAGCAGAAACGTCACCAGGACGTCGTAGTCGAATTCACTGGACGCGTTCTGGTCACGTGGTGCCAGTTATAACGCCACGTGGAACTATACCTCTAGAGACGCGCAGTTAACGTGTTCAAAATCAAGTCCATGGGCAGAGCCTGCTGACAATGTTTTCGCAAAAGCCAAGAGACAGAAACGCAGCCGGGAACGGAGAAGCCAGCCAACCGCTGCTCAATAGGTCACACGAGGATCTCACTGGAGGAGACCCCCACCTTTTATTCGCAACCTCGGACGATGAAGACCCTGAAGGCCCTATCAGTCGTTCCATCACACCTCGCCGCGGGGAACACACCGTCAGATTCAGGGAGGAAGTACAGGTCATCGGTCCGCCACTGAGGTCTACTATCCAGAGTCGAGAAGCGGGTGCGTACTCGTCAGAGCCCTTCAATTCAATTCGGGAACTCCGTTACAGAATACGAACTCGATTCGGATGATTTCGACGACACCACCCTTGCCGAAATCGGGCGTCAACAACAGAGAACACAACGCACTTCGGGGCCAGGGCGACGGGGGAGACGGCCAGTGCCCTTGATCGCGGGCCTCTTAGACTCCTCCACTTCTCAGAGGACTCTCGAAACTACCATACCAATGTTTGAGTCTGGAAACCAAGGGTCCTTGACCGACCTCGATCTTGATGAGGTAGCCGCAAAACAGCATGCCGGTGGTGGTATGCTTGACTCTGTTGCGAACATGGCCAATTCAATCCTCGGCGCGGGTAAGCTCTTATATCATGTATATTGTTGTAATCTGACAAGCGGGCAGGTATCATTGGTGTGTACATTCTTGACGACGAGGTAGCTGGACAATCTACTTACTACACCGGGTGTAGGTCTGCCTTACGCTATCAGTCAAGCCGGGTTCTTCCTCGGAATAGTCTTACTGGTCGTTCTCTGTGGTGTTACAGATTGGACTATCCGTCTTGTCGTGATAAATGCCAAGCTCAGCGGCAGAAATTCCTATATTGAAATCATGAACAACTGCTTTGGCCCAAGTGGTCGTGCCGCCGTATCACTCTTCCAATTTGCTTTTGCATTTGGTGGTAAGTCCACTCTTCATGATAGTATTTGATATCTAATTGGTATGGTCAAAGGCATGTGTGCCTTTGGCATCATCATCGGTGAGTCTTTCTCTCGCTATTCTGTACAGCTTCCAACGACCACCAACAGGGGATACGATACCCCATGTCATTCGTTCGCTATTCCCAACACTGCACAAGATACCCGTCCTATCCTTATTCACCAACCGACAATTTATCATAGCACTCTGCACTGTTTGTGTATCGTATCCACTCTCCCTCCATCGTGACATTCACAAACTCTCCCGCGCATCTGGCCTGGCGCTGATCGGCATGTTAATAATTGTCACCTCCGTTCTGATCGAAGGCCCACACGTAGAACCAGAACTCAAGGGAGATCCTTCGAAACGACTTACTTTCGTTGGTCCTGGCGTATTCCAGGCGATCGGTGTCATTAGCTTCGCGTTCGTTTGTCACCACAATTCCCTTCTCATTTATGGTAGCCTACGCACGCCGACGCTGGATCGTTTTACGCGCGTCACCCACATATCGACCGCGATCTCTCTCGTCGCGTGCTGTGTCCTTGCCATCTCTGCCTTTTGGGTATTTACTGACAAAACACGAGGGAACATTTTGAACAACTTCTCGCCTGTGAGCGTCTATGCGCAGAGACACGTTCTGGACGCTAAATAGATGACCCAGAGCGATACCTTGATCAACGTTGCCCGATTCTGTTTCGGATTGAACATGTTTACCACACTCCCTCTAGAATTGTTTGTCTGTAGAGAGGTGGGTGACACCTTGATCGATGGTGGTGATAGTCTGACAAGTGCGCAGGTCATCGAACAATACTTTTTCTCGCACGAAAGCTTCAATCCCCAACGTCACTTGTTCTTCACCAGCACCATTCTATGTGCCTCGATGCTTCGTATGTGATTTCTCATCAGCTCTGCAAAGGATGCACATTCATACTTGATTTAGTTTCACTCATCACCTGTGACTTGGGTGTTACCCTAGAGATTACGGGCGGCGTCTCAGCGACTGCCCTCGCCTTTATCTTCCCCGCGGCATGCTACCTCAAACTCACCGATTCTCGCGTGCCGCTTCACTCGCGGACAAAGCTCCCTGCAGTCGTTTGTCTCGTTTTTGGGATCTTGGTTATGGTCGTGTCACTTTTCCTCGCGTTGGGCAAGGCATGGACGCCCGAGGGCGAGGCCAGGATATGCGCGTGATATCACATCGAGTTGTACATTTATTTATCTGGGACGGTAATAAGCAACGGACATACATCCTTCTCTCTAGATAGCAAGGAACCCAAAAAAAAAGTGATTATCGACGCAGCTGCACGATAGTACGCAATCCGGGAACTTTGTCAATGTCCTCGATTTTTGCCCCTCTGTCTTTTGATTCGGTTGCTAACAGAGGTGATACATTCGAAAATCTTTCCCATAGCTTTTCAACTGCGTTTAGAGATTCGGAAGTGCCATCATTTGGCTCGAATAAGAGGAGCCAGATCGCGTCGTACCCGCCCGCTGTGTGTGGTGAGCAATGCACTCCGGTCCGCAAAATTACTCACCACCGGGCACACCACCACAGATGACCCCTTTCTGTGCAACAGATGCGTCCAAAAGCTCGGTCTGCGCGTCTGGTTCGATGTGCACGTCTTCGCCTGCCGCTTTGCCCATTTGTCGCATGAGCGCACGCGTGTTCTGCACCGGCGGTGAACGCGAGCGTCAGGCATAACCGTGCATGCTTACCTCGCTCGTCGTCCGAAGTTCTAAAAACGCCTGGACGACAGATCCTTCTGATCCAGCACCGCCGAGCCACTAGGCCACACAGGTCAACACCGGTCTGTCGATCCAGTCCCAGATAATGGCGTAAACAAAACGCCTTACCTCCGCCGACGACGCCGAAGACATGCGTTTGACAACGGACGCGTACAGCTCCGGATATCGTTCATACAACTCGGACAGGTGTCGTATGTGTGCGGCGAGGGCCTGATTCGACGCGTCGATCGCCGCCCATAGTGCGTCAGCTGGGAGATCCGGTTGTCCGTGTCATCATGCGGAGAAGAGAGAGCGGTGCACGCGTACCTTCGTCGGGTTTCTCTTTACGCCACTTCAACACCTTGCTCACGAGAGACGGGGTGTGGCTCCCCGCAGATACATCGGCTAATACAAGCCTAATGAACGGCGGAAGTTGGATCGGAATGGTCCTGCAATCCCAGTGATCGCCTGGACGAAGCGCAGGCGATAACGAGGGCGTTCTAGATGGCGTCTGAAATGACCACCGCCATTCACGTCACGATCAACATTGCTATGCACGACCATGGCTCACATCACCTCCTTTCATCAGACCATCCAAGACAGCGGGGTTGAACCGCGTGTACAACTGGCTCCCAAAAACCGCGGCGGAGACGTCGAAGCCGCTGCCTACCTTTCCCTGTGCAAAGCAGTGCACGAATTGGGCGGTGTTGTGAACCAGCTTGCGTGCGTCCCCGTCGGACCGGCTGAATTCTTCTCGGCAAATCACTCCGAGCCTGAGAAGGAGGGCGGAGACGATGGAAGTGATCAATGCCGCAGACGACCCCATTCCAGTCTTGTTGACATTGTCTAGCTGGACGTCCTGAGGGCAGAACGGAGTGATACTGGCCAAAGACGCGACTGTCGCGGGCAAGTTTAATTCTTGGAGCTAACGGGAAAGACATCAGGAAGGAGACATCAAAGTGTTGAGGGTCTCAATGACCTTGGCTTGCTGCGAGTAAAAATCATTGTCACCCACAACGGCGATGTCGAGGCCGTGTTGCAACGAGTCCCGCAACGATCGTGCGGAGCCCACGGACGACAAACGCTCCGAGGCCAATATCAAAGTATACTTCAGTGCATAGTACACGAATTTATTCTTGCTATCGGCAAGGGTTACCCGGGTGCAGTTACACATGGATACACGCGCACCTTTCTGACACTTGAACGACATCAACCGTTCCGTCATCGTGGATGGTCACAGAGTATGACCACTCAGCCCCGACGAACTGAGGTGATCGAACAATGATCTGGCCTGCCTGGCCGGGTTCCTCGCGATCCTGGATAACAGCGTAAAATCGGGATGAAGCTGAGATCACTAAGCCTGTAAATTTTTGATCGAGCACGAGGTATCCCCCTGCAATCAAAACCTTTCCCGGGGCCGAAACAACCGTGGCGGACGACATCGTGTTTTCGCCTTGGATGGTCTTGTCCTCCGAACGCACATGTAGCAGCTGACTAATCACATAGGGGCAGTGACCTGTTTGGGATTCCATGTCTAATTGCACCTTGTATACATCTCTACTGCCCTGCACGAGCAAACCAGTGTTTTTGCTGGTCACACATCGCATTTTTACAACCGGGACAACGAAGGCCCATTTGTACGCTCATCGGACCACTCTTTCCTGCAGAATAGTCGCGAAGATGCTGTACTGCAATGTCAGCAAGAGCACGGATGAATACCGGTGACTCGTTCAGAGATTCCGCGCGTTGTATCTCCATTCCGAGCTACAAAAAATGCACCGTGCGGTTTGAAAAATAGAACAGGAGGACAAGGCATGCTTACCTCTCTGCCCTCTCTCATATACTCCAATTCGAGTTCGTAGAGTGTCTCGATATGGTCACTCGTGAAAGCAATTGGGACAAGGACTACCTGCTTCTTTCCGAGGCGCGCAAGTCCCTTGATGGCTTCACCAGTTTGCATACCAATCCATGCAGAAGGCCCGACTTGGGATTGCCAAACCAAGCGATAAGGGTTCGAGTGACCCAAACGATCCATGACAGCATTCACAGAAGCTGAAACTTCGAGGATGTACGGGTCTCCACGATTGACCACTGACATGGGTAACGAGTGTGCGGAGAATAGCAGTACCACGTCGGAGCGGTTGGACGGCTGGAATTTTTGGAGAGCTGCCTCGACGTTCTGCGCCACAGCCTAGACAGGGACGTGATGTAAATCAGTAAACAAAGGTGACAGTTGGCTCACCTCAATGAATCCAGGATGGGTACCCCAGCGGTCAATTACACTCCACTCAACGTCACCCATCTCACCCGCTCTTCCTCGTCTAAAGAGTTCGTTCAGACTGCTTCCCGTCGTACTACAGCTATACTGGGGATACTGTGTGAACGCTATGGCACGCTTCACGCCATCGGCTTTCATTCGGCGCGCAGCCTCCTGCGTGAGCGGGTTGGCATAACGGAATGCCACGTACGCCTTGTGTGGAGCGGTCTCTGGATGGAGCTCGTCAAGCAATGCACACATTCCGGCACCCTGGTATTCAGTATAACGGAGGATGGGCGACCCTCCCCCTATCTCTGCGTATTGCTTCTCGATCTGGGGTGTCCGTCGTTTGGCAATGAGGGGTGCAAGTACGCGCTGGAATGGTAATGGTATAAGGTCTCCATCCATAAACAGGTTTTTTAGAAAGTCATGGGTCTCCGGCACCTGCGGGACACACACACGGATGAGCAGGATGCGCGAACGCAGCTGTTGATCACGCACTGTGGATGGTCCACCCATATTTAGCATAACAATAGCTGGCAAGATGTCAGAAACATAGCACAGAGACTAGGCAGAACGACCTGGATACCTGTGGGACTGCGACAGTAAGCGAAACGTGTCCTGGAACCTCGAAGCAGATTCACTAGCCCACCTCTTGTGCTTAGCTGACAAGCCTCGCACCGTGGCCATGCTACGGATGTGACTGACCAAGGCACTTGTTCTGGATAGACGGGACAACATGGCGGATCAGCTCAACTTCGGAATGGTGGTAAACTGGGACACGCTGAATGTGTGTTGATGACTAAGTAACATGACATCATTGAGAGTTTTGGCAAGGACTAGTACAATACACTACGTATATATTCTAACAAAAAATAAAGATAGATGCTCTCCAGCGTAAGTGACAACATCTTTACCTCACATTCAGTCTGATTTACCGTGCAGATTGGCAAAGAACAGACATTGGGGGGTACGGTCCCAACATATCGGACGCCGCAGGGAAACGGGGCCGTCGCTGATCAAAGCGAGAATAAGCTGGCAGCGGCTCTTCCAGGACGTCATCCAAGTCGATGGTGGGGGGATTGGGTTCGACTAGCAGGACCCTACCCGAGGGAATCCGTTGGGATGGAACTCCAGTCAGTGAAGGATCCTGCTCAAGCGGGGGTCTTCCCTCGATGCTAGAGGTCATCGAAGATATCAAAGGACAAGTATCTGGGTCATCCTCCCGGGCCGGGTGAGCAAGAGAATCGCTCCGAGAGTACGATGGGGGTTCAGGAAAGGGGGAAGAGGCACCCAGGTACGAGGGTGGATACAATACTTCCATGACGCTGCGAAACGAAGGCAATGAACGATGGTCATGGCTCCGCGAGTGGGCCCATGGAGCGTTACATATAGGCTCCGCGACGTCATTGATTTGCTGTGACAAAATGTGAGCTGACTGCGAAGAAGTAACACTGCACATACAGAACGCATGGCGCAGAAAGCACAAGTGCAGCCCGGGACATAGACTGTCTCTGACATGGCGTTGGCCCACTGTTGTTGAGAGTTTGGGTCGTTTGTCCGGGTGCGTTCCGGATGGTCAGTGTCCGGTGTGCCAGCCTGATGGACATGGTCAGCACGGATTGGCCATGTTGAACACTGACATACCCGAGACTCGGACGGAGACAGAAGTGGAAGTTGTTGTTCTTGCTGGGAACGAGAGAAATAGGATTCACCAAACATTTTCCTGAAGTTGGACAACATGACGGGTGTTGAGGAGCAGGTCGAGTGATGAGGGGAGTGGCATTTGGATAACGGCGCAGCGTGAATACACAGGGGGAGGTGAATTGGGGTCAGGGGGTGATCGCAGTAATTGATTCCGCTTTGAGTGTGCGGCTGTGCAATTCAAATGGTGGTTTGGTCGTGTTTGTGCG
>JBBPTE010000175.1:0-30717 GCA_038093935.1 Tylopilus cf. pallidocervicolor | reverse complement strand
CTGGCCTCTACGCATGCACAATAGATATAATCGGGCCGGCCATGTATTATGAGAAATGCTCGTCCGCCATTTCCACTCACCTAGAGTAGTGCTTACGCTCCCTATTTGGTCTTGTTCCCTACGAGTCACCCTTTTACATGGTCCGAGAACCTGTATCCTCTACCTTATGACAGAGCCACCGGCATGGCCAGTCGTTGCGTGGTAGTCACAGAACATCGAGCGTGCGTACACTGCCCAGGATATCAGCCAACGAAACGTTCTCCTGAAATTGTACTGTAGTCAAGGTGTCTGCCGCGACCCGCTTGTAGTCCACCCCACGTCGACCCGTCAACGTCAGCCTGACCAAGAGCACACTGAATGGCCGTCTAAGACGGACCACAAGCCGTCGTACGCGTGTTTCCTTGCCCATGGGTGCCATACGCATACGAGCAGAGAGCGGCGGGGATGCAGATTCATCAGGAAGTGACAAGGCATCCTCGTCGATTCCCCATCAGAAACCTCCGTGTTAGGTGAGGGTGGTGGTATAGCTTCGCGTTCCAACAGAGAATCCAACCAGAGATGAACAAGACAGGTTATGCCTCGTTTTTAATTCCAGTGTTCCAAAGGGGATAGTGTCGGCGCAGTATACGCGACCTGGACGCGTTCGATGAATACAAAAGAGTGGGCGTTCGAAAGCGATACATGGGAGTTGCATACGACTTGCTGCGAACCAAGGTGTAGGAAGTTGGTTGGGGCGGACGTACAGCCTCAAGGCAACCCGGTCAACCTCACAACGTAGACAGGCGTCCCACTGCATCCCACCTTCCCCGGTCGTCAGTGATGCGTCGGCTTCTTTCCGTCGACAAACATGTTTCTCGTCGCACTCGGTAACTGAATGTCCATTCCGTCCATATCGCGCGTGACGTGCACTTGACACCCGAGACGGCTTGTATCTGTTAGTCCGAACGCGAGATCGAGCATATCATTTTCGTCGTCCGAGGGTTCGGGCAGGCGGTCGTAGTGTTCGGGTGGAAGGATGATGTGGCAGGTTGAGCACGCGATGGAGCCTTCGCAGGCACCTAGGCGGAGGGAGAGTTGAGCAGGGGGGAAAAAGGTGAGGCAACGGCGCGCGTAGAAGGAAAAGAGCGTACCCTCAAGATCAATGTCCCATTCGTGCGCGAGGGAGAGAATGTCGTCGCCTTCATTGGCTTCAATCGTTTTGATAAGGTTCCCTTTGTGGTCTTTGAAATGGAGGGTGATCCTGACAAAGGCACAAAGTGAGAAATTTGACAACGAAGAATAAGGGTGTAAAGACGAACCCGGTTCCGGGGGTGGGACGCGTGATAGTTCCGTGTCGTTGTACTGAAATGAGAAGTCAGGAGGGTTGTGTGAAAGAAGAGAAGGCGCATACCACCAGATGCATGTAACCAGCGACGGCCATGTGATACTACGGAGGTTCTCTGAGAACATGGTATATGTATGGTTGATGACAAGGATCGTCGTGGTAGCCAAGCCCGAAAAAAAGTCCGGCCGATAGATACTCGCGAGCCAAGTGTGGACGTCGTTATCCGCCTGAGTTCGACTTGAATTGCAGACATGCTTTGGGTCCGCTCGTGGTGAAGAATTTGGGTGCAGATGGTTCCGGTCTTGCGTGCTGTAGGAAATAAGAGTCATGTGACAATATGGTCATCAGACTTACCCATACCCAGTACAGGCTTACCCGGGTTGGGTATGGGCCAGTACTTGTCATGTCACGTACCCGCGTGGTCGTAGTATACCCAAGTACTACTATGTGTATTGGCAGCGGGGCTGTGGAACTTTCACGGACGCAAACGAAGCCTACACTGCCCCCAGAGTTGTCACAGCCACTATCTCGGGGACACACAGGATCTACAAGTCTATTAAAGAGCGGGGTTCCTACGCCATCTCTTCTTCAGGACGATGGCGCCCTACCTCCAACGCAAGTATATTGATCTCATTCTTCAGGTGTCCTCCAAGTGGGTCAACTGGGACCCACCCATTGGTATCCAGGTCAGTGGCGTCACCGATTTGGCGTTCATGATCTGATCACGGCTGTGCAGGTCGGTTCGTATGGTACCGTCGACAAAGAAACGGGGGATCTGATCATTGAAGGCAACGTCTACGATGAGGCGTTCCAGGAAGAGCTTGACAAGCACAAGGTCGGGATCAAGATGTCCGACTTCCCGCCAATGGAAGGATCCGTCGAGCAGGAGTTTGTCATCTCCTCGCGCGGAACGAAACGCGGGGACTTGGACAAGTTGTGCGTACTGTGCTACACTTGGATCATGGCGTGACCTAACGGCGTGTATACGACAGAGACGCTCCCGGCGTTGCTAATGCATCCATCAAAGGACAATGGTCGTTCGAGCGCGGCAAGCGGGGCGCGATCCTCATTATGCATAACACTCGTCTGGTCTTCCTTCCACCCAACGTAGTACTTGAACCACTCTACAAGGTGGACAAGCTCATCAACAAGTGGCTCGTCACAAGCACTCACATCTGTCCTGCATACTCTATGTACCTCTCTGACAAGTGTGCGTTCTTCGTTCCGCCTTGTCGTCCCGCACGCACGGCTCATCGCGTTTGGCTATACAGCGGGCGACAAGATCTCTCTAGCGCTTGTCTCACAAACGTCAGGCGACACCGCTGGCGTCGAGATGTCCGGCACTGACGGCGGTTTCACCTGGTGGGTCGACGCCTCCAACGGTCTCCTCCGCAAAGCATCCGATTACACGGGCAAATTTGCGTTCACGCCTCTCTTTACTCTGAGACGTCCCATCAAGCGCAACAGGCGATTCTTCCGGGACAAGATCACACCCGAGCCTGAGGGCGACGAGTTGTCAGTATAGTGTGCTCTGCGGGTTTATCTGGCTGGACCGCTTGACTGATACGTTCGTGGCAGGTGGTATCATGACTCTCCTCCGTGGGACCCACTTGACGACGACGGGGAGGAAGACCCGTTCGATCCGGTGAGTGTCTTATTTGTTGTTTGTCATCGTTGGCTTAAAGCGGAGACATTTCAGGAAATACGTGCGGTAGATCCATTCGCTGCTGTAGATAAAGCTGCGGCGGAGAAAGCTGCAGCAGAGAAGGCCGCTGCGGAGAAAGCTGAAGCAGAGAGGGCCGCAGTGGAGGCAGATGCAGGGAAATAAACAGTACATGTATTAACGCTTTTCACGACTCGAAGACCGTTGGTTGAGCTCCAGAATGTACTCATTGATACCATGATTTCACATCCATATTTCGTCTGTAAACACATGCGTTGTGCTTCCGGGAGTGGAAATCAACTCTGTAGTATCCGACAATACTATTCATAATGCCAAAATGTCTGACACAGCGAGTAAAAGAACGCACAGTAGAGGGTAAGAGAGGCGCTGGGATCAGTAATTAGTCGTACTACATTAGAATTTGAGTGTGTGAATTGATCTATAACAGCGACTCGGAAGGCAACGTGCTATTGGCAATTTTCTGTCGACTTTCACCATCGATCTGCCGTCAGAGTCATCACTGATACCATATCGTCGACAATGACTGGTGCGTGCTGAGTGTTGAGTCCTGACGATTTGGACTACACTGTCATTGATACTGACCCTTTGTCAAGACCATTCATTGCTCACTGAACTCAGTAGCAGTAGTGAAATACGTGCGATGTCGTTTTCGCCAGATGGAAAGTACCTCGTGAGTGGTAACAAGGGGACAATTCAGGTATGGCGAATGGAAGACAGTAAATGGGAACTGGCAGCAACATTGGAATCGTCGCGTGCCCTCTGTCTCGCTGTTACTGTCTCAAAGGATGGCAAATGGATCGCAGCAGGGACAGCCTGGGGCTGGGCGTATGTTTGGAATGCCACTACGTTCCAAAAAGTGTCCGCGCACACTGTGGATAGATTCTTCGGTATCAACGGAGTCGATTTCTCCCCGGACGCGACTCGGCTTATCTCCGCATCTGACAACCACAAAGCCACTGTCTGGGATCTGGCGACTGGCGAACATATACAAACACTACGCCACGATGGCTGCGTGAGAGCAGCGAAATACTCATCTCAAGGTCATCGTATTGCGACATCAGGTCAATTTCGTTCCATTCGAGTCTGGGACAGCAACGACGGCAGTTTGCTGGTTGACATAGAGGTAACACAAACTCCGCGGAGCACCCGAAGTCTGCTTTGGTTCAACGACCACCTTTTTATTATATCCGAAAGTAAAGTCAAGGAATTTGATGCATCTACCGGGTCAGCAGTCTCGGAATGGCCGGTTCCGAACAGTAATGATTCGTCGTGCATTATTCTCCTCAACCGTGGTGAATTCATCGCGCACTCTGCGGACCATATCGTCACGTTTTGGCATACGTTGTCACATAATCAATTTGGTCTTATCCAAGACCATCAAAACAAGCTGTCTATCGCATGCTCTCTCGATGACTGCTTCATTGCAATCGGTGGAGATTGCGGAAAAATTACCGTCCAAAGTTTAGCTAGCATTACCGTGAGTGTCTTCTTGTCTTGTTGGATTATAACGTATCCAATAAAGTTCTTTTCAACGTCTTTTCACATAGGATTCAATCCCGTTGTCTCGTCTACACCCCACTTTCCAGGAACCAGACATCCAAGTCGAAGATGCTGCGCTCGATTCCTGGAAGAACGATAGGCTTGAAGATGCGGAGGCGATATTGACCACAACAATTGACAGGGCTCCGGATCCGAACCATCATGCACTCGCTGGCCGAGCTCTCGTACGAGTCCGTTTGGGACACTGGGACGCAGCGCTAGTCGATGCTGAAATGGTCTTTGTTACTTTACTCCCATATACATTGTCACTGACGATAATTTTAACCAAGGCCATTGCAACTCAGCCGTCTGTCATCGGGTACATTGCAAGGGGCCTGGCACACGTTGGAAGAGGAGAGAGAAACGAGGGCTATCGAGCCATTGACATTGCGTTCGAGCGCTTTCATTTATCTCACATTACCTTTCTTCTTCTCATCAAGGTATGTCTTTTTCGGGCTTGTGTGCCACCCCATTAGAGCCATGTTCCCAAGGCTATAATTGTCTTTATGGCGGGCGAGCACCGTGATGCAATATCGCGAATGGACGACCTCATTGCTACGGTGCATCTCAACTCGATCTGCTACACGGTACAGGCACGTGCATGATGTGCTGCAACCCAGCGTGCATCATGACTCACATTTCCAGAAGGCATATATGTACTTCCTCCTTGGAAATTTACACAAGGACGAGAACAACTACCAGAATGCGATACTGTCGTTGGAGCGTGCACAAACTAAGATGCGATACCACGCCGCCCCACAGCTTGTTGTGATCTCGCTGGTACGCGCATTCAATGGTCGTTCTCGCAATGGATAGAAATCATTCGACAGATATTTGGATGGAAATTTGATGATCTAGACATAAAGATTAGACAATGTCTGTGCGAAGCCTTGTATGCAGCCGATCACATCACCGGTGCGGTTGCGTGTTTCCACCCAGTGACGAGTGAGCTGGGAGAAGGCACGAACCTCCACGCTGAGCATTTGCAGTGGGGACTTGGTATGTATTTACACGTGTGGTGTCTTCACTTGCGTGACACATTCTGTCAGAGTTCAGGGAGCGTGCCTTCAACAGACTAAAATATCTCGGAGACACGGCAGTGGATGCCCAGCAATATGACGAGGGCATTTCCCACTATACGATTGCATTGTCTCTTAATCCTCCTTCTCCACAAAGCATTCTCATCAAGCGAAGCAAGGCATGTGTGGCAACCGGGTCACTGCAACAGGCTCTAGACGATGCGAAACAGGTACACATTCTCGTTATCTTAGTGGATGACCTATGTTCATGCACCATCTCCAGGCTATTTCGCTTGATCTATCGTCGCCATGGGGGTATGAAGCGAAACATACAGTGTTACACAATGCAGGAGATTATGATGATGCAGTTGATACTCTCGAAGTGATGCTCTCGAAGGCAGCGGAGTCTCCTAATCCAAACGTTCGACGTAAGTCATATCCTTCTTCTAATGACAGGGCTGATTTTTTCTTGTGGTTCTACAGAGTATTACGAGCGGTATATTAGCCCATCGAGTACACGAGCTGCGATTCGCAAAATCGTTCATCGGACCCTTCGGGGTATGCCACGTGTGCTCATCCACACGATTACTGGCCGTCTCCACGATAAGGCTGAGCAGGCAGCCGCATTCGAATCCTCACCGATCTTCAATAAACTTATATCATCAATGACGAACCGTATTGACTACGTCTGGATTAAGCGCGAAGTACGACAGTACTTCCAATACGTGATGCTGTCGCACAAGTGGGAAGACAATGAACCGTTATTCCAGCAGGTTATACACGTAGCAGTGTATGGCCTTGATAAATCTCCTACTCGTGACAAGTTGCGGACATTTTGCGAGATCGTCCGGGATTCGGGATTCTATTGGGCATGGAGCGATACATGCTGCATCGATAAATCAGACCACTTCGTACTACAAGAAGCCCTGGTTGCCATGTTCAAATGGTACCGGGGTGCCGTCCTGACGATCGTCTTCCTCCGTGGTGTTCATTCTTCATCGCAACTCGGTGCTCTCGTTAGCAGCGTCTGGAATACTCGTGCCTGGACACTTCAGGAATACATCGCCTCGATGGCGATCCACTTTTACACAGAGGATTGGACGTTTTATCGTGGCCTGAAGTTACCGAACCACAAAGAAGCCCCAGAAATAATTTCGGAGATGGAACAAGCCACAGGTGTTTCTGCGCAACAGTTGAAGGCACTTCGTCCTGGTTTCAGCAGCATTCGGGTGAAATTACGTCTCGCCTCCACGCGACAGACAACGCTGGTGGAGGATGCTGCATACTCATTGCTCGGCATTTTCTCAGTTGCTGGTATACCCGCAATATATGGTGAGGGAGAGGGCTCACTGGGACGTCTTTTGGCTCATGTTCTCGCTGGATCTGGAGACGTGAGGATCCTTGCATGGAGTGGGGAGTCGGGCAGCTACAACACTTGCCTTCCCGCCCATGTCTCTGTGTTTGATAGCACGGAATCGTCATACCTCCCTTCACCTGTTCCTGATACCGAAGTAGAAAGCACTATTACTGCACTTCCCTGCTATTCATTCGACCTCGACATAGCCCTGAGGCTGTATGATCGTCTCCACGAGCTTCCCCCACCTTGGTTTACGGCCAATCGGATGAAACTCCCATGTATTTCTTTCTTACTCCCCACCTTCTCCCCTGCTCGAACCCCTTCAGGCCGAGTTTATCGCGCGGATACGCTCACCTTTGGGGTGTTGGAAATCAGAACAAGACACGATCTTTCGCGGATGAACTCTTCATATCTCGTTCATCCTTGGCTGGATAGTCTTCTGGGCCGCGACAAGACGTCTAGCGGCACAATCATAGAGGATGTCGGACCACCACCTTCACCACGCACGGACAACGAAGGAATGCTTGATGAGGACGCGCACAACGACAAAATCATCTTTGACGATGAAAACGACGACCATTTCTGGTCTCTTCCTGATTCTCAATCGTCGAGAGTCCCTTCTCCCATGGTACCAGATAGAGAGATAGGTGCACGGCAGCTGGTTTCCCGGCTTAGACAACCATTTGGTGCACTCTTGGTCGCATCTACGGGTCAGCGTTTAGTTGATTACAAGCGGGTTGCAGCCGACAGTTTGATTACCGTACGAATTCGCGAGAACGTCCCTTTGGCTGCTATCATGGATAATGTCCGGATACTCGATGTTTTGTAACGTGTTTAGTAACCTGTCTACAACGACCACTGGGATGATTAGTCGAGTACTCGCACATAGATTAAGCAATATTCGATCCCTTGCCTACTGCAAATCTCGGAGGGGAATGAGACGAATGAGACGTCCTCCAGGACGAGCAGAGGCGAGTAGGGAGGCGAGATGGGCTGCGGTTTCAAGCTGGCGAAAGCTCTCATCAGGGGGCTACCGCTACCCCGACCGTCGTCCATCCAAGTCCATTTAGGACCAGGGCAAGGTGCGGGGCATGGGGGGCCAATGTTCGTGGAGTGCTACAAGGTGTGGGGCGCGACCCCGGATAGATCGGATGCGAGATGGGATACACGAGCAGGAGGGTGGGAGCTTCCTGCCCGGCGACGAGATATACCTACGGGCGTCAACCTCCCGTATGTGGAGCATTCACCTGCACGTTTTCGGTGCCTTGCGGTTCCTCGCGGGGGCACGTGCCCACCACAAGATCCGCTCCTTGCCATCCACGGATGCAGATTCGATGAGCGACACAGACAGGAAGTGAGAACAAGCTATCGCCCTTGAAAATGGTTGCTCATAAGCATATTTCTCTGGTGCATTGCCTTGAGTGAGACTTTTTGGAAACACCCCAAGCAAAACAAGAACCGAAGACATGAGGCAACCGTGTGCATTAGCCTAGTCATATAAAGAGCAGCACATTCACAACGCAAAGGGATACGCACTACAGCTTCAACCCTGACATCCACCACCATTCCGCTACCTTCATATCCTCAACAATGACCAGTGCGTAGTGAGCACCAAGGCGTTCGTTGAAGCTAACTAGTATTGGGCAAGGGCAAACCCAGTCCATCGAAATCCATGTCGGTAGGCGGATACGAGCGGTGACATTCTCGGCGAATGGGGAGTATATCATGGGTGGCGATGAAGGTGTTCGAGTGTGGCGAATAGAAGATTGCAAACTCTTGGCAAGACTGGAATCCCACAACGCCCGAATTTTGTGCCTTACCGCATCAAGGAATGGTCGGTGGATTGCAGCTGGGACGGACTGTGGCCACGTGTTTATGTGGGATGCGAACACGCACGAAAGAGTCTGCACGCTCCGGGATGGCTACCTCCAGGTCTTCGGGCTCGACTTTTCCCCCGACTCAACTCGGCTCGTCTCAGCCTCAGCGAACTGGACCGCCACCGTGCGGGACACCACAACTTGCAAACAAGTACAGACTCTATCACACGACTACTGGGTAATCGCCGCGAAGTACTGTTCGCGGGGAGATCGCATAGCAACAGCCACACCTGATTCCGTTCAAGTCTGGGACAACGATGGCCACTCACTCGTCGAGATCGAAGTAAAAGTAACCCCGTACTACAACGCTGGTCTGCGCTGGCTTAACGACCACCTTTTCATCGTATCTGAAAAAAAGATCAAGGAATTCAATGCATCCACTGGATCTACGGTCTCGGAGTGGTCAGTACCCAATAGCAACAGCTCCTCGTGCATTGCCATCTCGCAGCACGGGGAATTTTTCGCATACAAGGACACCGTCACGTTTCGGGACGCGTCGACACGTACTCAGTTCACTCTTAGCCAACACCCCCAGGACATACTTTCTATCGCACTCTCATCTGACGAGCAGTTTCTCGCAATTAGTGGAAGCGGACAGAAAATTTCCATCCTCAATCTGTCTCGCATTGCTGTGAGTATGTGTTCCCTGGGTTACACTGTCCCTGATCAACTTTTTCCTCCCCTGCTTTTTCCATATGGTATTTAATCCCATTTCCCCTTCTACACGCTACCTTTCAGGAACGGACCACCTGTGCTTCCGAACTTCGTCTAGACTCCTCAGTGTCAGAGATATCAATTCAGTCCAAACCCTCGACCCAGCTAGATACCCAGCCATGTTCTCCAACACCCGAAAGCAATAATGGAATAGTGTTGAAGGCCATCCTACATGTCGACTCTAGTGATAGTTCAACGTCAGGGCTGTCAGATCCGCCAAACTCCTCTGTCGAACCAGACACCCGGCCACGTCTTTCTACTCGCGAAAACAACAACAATACAGTATTGAACGCTATCCCGAATCTTGACGCTAATAGTAGCTCGATGTCAGGGCCATCAAATCTGCCAAATTTAGACACCTGGCCGCGTTTTTCTACTCCCGAGAACGACAATAATGTAGTGTCAAAAGCCACAACATGTCTTGATTCTGACGCTACCTCTACGTTGCGTTTGAGAGAGTGGGTAAAAGTAACATTGAAATTTTACTCCTGGAAAGTCGCTTTGGGCGCCGCTGTTGATGTGAGTGACTTCCCCCTCTCCACTAGCCCTTGTACGATGGGGGTACCCTGATTGTTTGCAGTATGGATTCCCTAAAGTTGCGACCTATCAAGTCATATGTGAGCAGCTCGAAACAATCAATCATACAATGGGTGCAGTCGAGTGCTTCTTCCAAATGACGAAGGAACTGGGTGGGGAGATGAACCTCCCTGGTGAGCAAACCGAATGGGCCGTTCGTGAGTGGTTGCATACCCGGGTCTGTCGTTTACATAGCATGTCTCTTAGACTTCAGGCAACGTTCCATCAAGAAATTGGAGCATCTCGGGGATGCCGCAGTGTGTGGCAACCGGTTTGACGTAGCCATCTCCAAATACACGAATGCGTTGTCCCTCAATCCATCCTCCCCAAAAGGCATTCTTATCAAGCGGGGGAAAGCATTTGCTGCGACTGGGTTGTGGAAAGAAGCCGCAGACGATTCAAATCAGGTATATTGTGTTAACCTTGTCTAGGTTATTATTAATTTTATTGATACATCATTATCAGGTGAACACCCTCGATTCGTCGTCGCCATGGGCTCTTGGTGGGTGGTCACCCATGTCATGTAGAGTCATCGCTCACACAACTTCTCTCTTAGACAGGCTCCGTACTATCAAAGAATGTGAACGTCTTGGAGATATAGCAGTGGAAACCCACCGATACAATGATGCTATCTCCAACTATACAAAGGCATTGTCCCTCTGTCACCCTTCCCCACAAGAAATTTTCATCAAGCGGAGTGAGGCATTTCTGGCAGCCGGGTTACGGAAAGAAGCTCTAGACGACACAAATCAGGTAAGTACACTAATTTTGTCTCATGCAAGTCAATGTTATCCATGCACCATGTTCAGGTGATCGTGCTCGACCCATCATCTCCAGGAGCTCTTGGTCTGTGGAGGCGAATCTAGTGTAGGATCAGTTGCTTACATAGGTCTTCTATTAGACCTCAAGCAACGTGCCTTGGAAAAACTCGGAGATATGGCAGTGGATGCCCGCCGACATGAAGAGGCTATTGCCCACTATACGATGTTGCTATCCCTCAAACTCAAACCTCCTTACCTGCAGGGTATTCTCGTGAGGCGAAGCAAGGCCTTTCTGAAATCTGGGTCATTAAAACAAGCCCTAGACGACGCAGACCAGGTATGCCGGTTCTGCTGCATGGATGGCAATTATGTTGATGCATTTTGACAGGTAATTACACTCGATCCATTGTCGCCATGGGGTTATGAGATGAAGCACGCAATTTTGCACAAATTAGGAGACTATAGGAGTGCAGTTGACGCTTTCGAGGTGATGCTCTCGAAAATGGTTGAGTCACCTGATCCGGACATTCAGCGTGAGTTATATCTGTGATACCATGTTAATGGTCATTTGTTCAAATTATCCGACAGTGCATCACGACCAGTACATCAGCCCATCGAGCATACGAACGACAATTCACAAAATTGTCCAGCGGACTATAGGTCATTCGCCACGTGTGCTCATTAACACGACATCTGGTCGTCTCCACGGTAGAGCACAGCTGGCATCGGCATTCGAATCTCAGCCGATCTTCAATGAGCTTGTATCGTCCATGATTAGACGCATAGACTATGTCCGGATCGAGCGCGAAGTCCGACAGTACTTCCGATACGTGATGCTATCACACAAGTGGGAAGACAACGAACCACTGTTTCAACAAGTGGTGCACATGACAGTGTATGACCTGAATAAATCTCCTACTCACGACAAGTTACAAATGTTCTGCAAGATTGTTAGCGATGCCGGATTCCATTGGGCATGGAGCGATACTTGTTGCATAGACAAATCAGATCACTTCGTCCTGCAAGAAGCCCTGGTTGCCATGTTCAAGTGGTATCAAAGTTCGGCCATGATGATCGTTTTCCTCCGTGGTGTTCGCTCTTCATCACAGTGCGGTGCTCTCACAAGGAGCATCTGGAACACTCGTGCCTGGACACTCCAGGAATACTTCGCTTCCAAGGTCATCCACTTCTACACAGAAGACTGGACTCCATATCTCAACCTGAAGTCGCCAAATCACAAATTGTCACCTGAAGTCATCTCGGAGATGGAACAAGCTACCGGCGTGTCTGCGCAGCAATTGATGGGTCTTCGTCCAGGCCTAAGTAACATCCGGGAGAAGTTATGTCTCGCTTCAACGCGGCAGACGACGCTTGTGGAAGACGTCGCATATTCACTCTTGGGTATTTTCTCGGTTACAGGCATACCTGCAATATATGGTGAAGGAGAAAGTTCGTTAGGACGACTATTGGCGCATGTCCTCACTGGATCTGGAGATGCGGGAATCCTTGCGTGGACTGGAGAGTCCAGCAGCTTCAATAGTTGCCTGCCCACCCATATTACCGTATTCAGCGAACCAGCGACATCACACTTCCCGCAACTCCTTCAGGATACCGAAATGCAGAATATTGCCACTACATCACACCTTTCCTCATTCGAGCTCAGCACTGCCCTGAAGTTATATGACTGTCTCAACGACCTTCCTCCTCCTTGGTTTGCAGCGACTCGGATGAAACTCCCATGCATCGCTTTCCAACTCTCACCTCTTTCAAGTTATCGGACACGCTCGGGTTGGATCCATCGTGTCGACACTCACGCCTTTGGGAGGGTGCAAATCAAAACGAGACATGACCTCTCTCGGATGAATTATCTGTACCTCGTCCACCCTTGGTTGGATACACTTCTGGAACGCGATGATAATAGCAACGTAGTTGTGGAAGAAGACATGCCACCATCCCCACAAAGTACGCACAATGAAGAGCTTTCTGACGAAGTGTACAACAGCTCCATATCGCTTCCTGAACTTCTTTCATTATCCCAGCCTGCTGTCGCTCATGCTAGGATGGTTATGATAGACAGAGAGACGCGAGCCCGACGGCTCGTTGCACGTCTCAGACAGCCATTCGGTGCACTGTTGCTCACGCTGGCGCCGACGCGTGGACGTGCGATGGATTACAAGCGCGTTGCAACGGACAACCTGATTACTGTACGACTTCAGGAGGACTTTCCACTGGCCGATATCCTTGACAATGTGCGCACGCTTGATGTTCTGTAACTTAGAATTTTATTTAATATTTTAGACAAAGAGTCGACGTGTCCTGCGACACTAGTGTGGTCGAGTTTGAACTTGAAT
The DNA here is from genome assembly GCA_038093935.1 of Tylopilus cf. pallidocervicolor. Classification (NCBI taxonomy): domain Eukaryota; kingdom Fungi; phylum Basidiomycota; class Agaricomycetes; order Boletales; family Boletaceae; genus Tylopilus; species Tylopilus cf. pallidocervicolor. Next base: position 17,515 of record JBBPTE010000175.1, on the reverse strand, counting down.
TGTCGTCGATGTTCAGTCCTATGACTACAGGAGTGACTATCTTCCTTTTGTCCTTGAGCGCTACCTAGTGTCGGTCCACCCAGGCGTCGGTGTTGGCGTCTGCGATCGATGGATCAGATCTCCCCCGAGGGCGTAAAGGGAGCCACGCACGAAGATTGGACGTGAGTATATTCTCTACATTAATAAGTTCACGCAACCCAGAGTCACAGCCTATCGAGTGGTATGTGAATGATGTTTTGTAACTTGTTAAGTAGTCTATCTACTTGATCCCTTACCTACTGCAAATCTCAGAAGGAACAGAACGGATGCAATGATGTGGTGTCGGACTAGTTAAAAAGCGAACGAAAGAAGTAGAAAGTGCGATGCAGACTTGCGTACAACTTGACTACATAGTGGACAGGGGTTGCACATGGCATAAGGTGTCGTGCACTGCCACACGAGTACTTCGCTTTGGACCACCATCATAGCAGCACTCCAACGCGACCAACTGAACAGGTTGTGTTCAAGCTCAGACACGTTCAAAAAAGCACAGTCTATTCTACGCCTCGCCAATGCAAAAACGCGTCCGGGCTCCGGTTTCGTCGTCAAAAACCCCATCGCGATCCCCGCTGTATGCGCGTACCTGGCATCCGAACAGTACGCGATTTCGTTTGTTATTGAGCATTTTTTAAAGGAATATCACATAGGTTGAATACAGGAGAAGTTTCGCTCCAGTCCGCAATGTCTGCAGCATGTGTCTCGAAGGTTGAGTTCTCCGACATCCTGAGGACAGTTCGCGCCGCCCTTGGGACCGAGCAAGGGCACCCCACCGCAGACTTCCGATATGAAACACTCGTAGATGCGTACCACGTACGCTTTAAGGAGCATGTGATAGCCTGCATGGAGGACGCTGAGGCTGCACTCCCGCAAGTTGACCTCCTAAAGGAAAGGCATGGCGCGAGCGTTGTTCTGTGCGCCATATTTTACTGGGTATGCCAGTTAATGGAGGTGAGTTTTATTCCACGCTTGAGAACATATCATATGCTCATTCACGGCGTACAGGAACCTTCTGTACAAGCATGACCCCTCTGTCAGGCCCACTCGATATCCCAAACGGCGTTCAAAGCCGTCGTAACCATACCCCATAAACGTTGCGACGTCATTGCAGAACAGATCAAATTTTGTCTCAAGTCTCCAATGAAGCCTGGTACGAGACCGCAAACGACGATGAACAAGATACTGGCCCCGGCGATTACGCCGTCGAGGAAACGTATCGACAATTATGGCCCCTTCCCCGAAACACCAACCAAGAAACGCCGAGTCGACCGCTTGTCGCCCACCAAGCCAAGTAACTCGCCGGCTAAGCGTGTTTCGGCGGCGGCAACAGCTGCCTTTCATGCAGCCCTTAAAGGGAGTCCCACCAAATAGCTGGTTGTGCAGGAGAGTGAATCACCAGGTGCTGGTCCATCGACTCCCCGTTGTGCTCAGCGTGCCAGAGTAGCGGAAGCCACCTCCACACCAGTGGGAACCAGCTCACAAACATCGCCATCCCGTTCACAAGGACAAACATCGGCCACGAGACCCGCTGTGCGACGTCGCTTCTGACCCGTTTTCCTCGAGCAGCAACAATGGTACGCTCGGGATCCCAAGGTGGAACGAATGTGGGCTGTTGCGGATACGCTTCGAGATAGGATGGTAAGTCATAATCTACGCTACAATACCCCCAGGATACAAAGCCTCGGCACAATGAACGGTTTTCTGACGAGGTGTACAACAGCTCCACGTCGCTTCCTGAACTTTATTATCCCAGCCTGCTCTCACGCATGCTAGAATGGATATGATAGAGAGAGACGCGAGCCTGACGGCTCGTTGCACGTCTCAGACAATCATTCGGTGCACTGTTGCTGACACGTGGACGTGTGATGGATTACGCGCGCGCTGCAGCAAACAACCTAATTACTGTACGACTTCAGGAGGAATTTCCACTGGCTGATATCCTCGACAATGTGCGCACGCTCGATGTTCTATAAAGTTGGAATTTTATTTAATATTCCGGACAAAGAGTCGATGTGTCCTGCGACACCAGTGTGATCGAGTTTGAACCGTCGTCGATGTTCAATCCTATGACTAGAGGAATGACTACTTTCCTTTGATCCTTGAGCGCTCCCTAGTTCAATCTGTTTGCTTGCCGTCCATTTGAACATTGTTCGTAGACTTCACACTCCAACGATACCGTCTACACCTCCAAAAGTGATCCCAACTTTGAACACAGTCCAACATTGCTGTATCGACGTCTCTTGCTACCTTCAGTTCACTGACTATAAAGCCAGACGTGCCAGACAAGTAGTAAACAATATCCTATGTCAGTAAGGTAGACTGGAACATAAGTAGGGTAGCTTACCTCCAGTCGACGTAGTACGGAAAGCACGCGGTGTGCGCGACGCGTAGTAACTATCTACAAGGCGGGCTGTTCTCCGACACTGACTCTCGATGGCACCATTCTCAAAGCAATGCCAAGTGGAAAGATGCATCCATGGTGTCCTTTACCGGTGCACGCGTGTATTTGTCTTCTCTGGTGCTGCTTGCGGAATCCGTGTCGTTCCCGCGTCCATTTACTATGTGAATATCTGGGCATCACTTTGAGCGGTCACATATCGTGTCTCAAGTAGATGCTATCACCTACGAATTCAGCAAGCACGACTAAGGCGTATCTATCGCATACACATCTCACATTCGGAATGGTGGAAATCAGGACGTGGTATGATCTTATTTGGATTGCCATCTCTGTATCTCATTCACCCCTGGCTGGGCACGTTCTTGGATTGCGAAAACGTCATCAGGGAGAAGACATCGTCCCACCATTCTCCCATTCTCTCCGGACATTGGTGACGGGGGGATGTTTGATGACGGATTCCATGACAACCTCCGACGGCGTCACTCCCAGTTCCTGTTCGCATGTAGTCAACAGAGAGACGTGTGTACGACAGCATGCTGCCCGTCTTCAACAGCCATTTGGTGAGCAGTTACTCACACTGGCATTGACAGGTCTGCATAGGACGGACTATAAGCAGGTTGCGCTGGATAGTATGATCACTGTATGATTTGAGAATATTTCGCAGGGTGACACTCTAGATAACATACACCCATTCGATATTTTGCAAGTAGCGACTCGGCCAACAATCTGCAGATATCTATTCTGTGAGTAAAAATACGTACTGGCTGGAGGTTCCCCACTCTTCCTCACGGCTGAATCAAGATGTCAACTCTTCAGATGTTAATTGTCAGCTACATCTCTACACTTATACTCACCTTCTGACACAAGACACAATCAGATGCACTCTCGTCACCTTCACGGACACTATTATGCCATCGCTGTGCCCTTTTCATGTTATTAGGTACATTCATGGTTAGCTGGAATGGAAGCGAGGCCCAATAACCGAGAGGGTAGGCTGACAAAATCATAAAGATCAGACATCAATAACACGATTAAAAGACAGCAGACCATATCAAACCGTGTATTCGTTAGAGACAGTCCATAGACATGTAGTACATAGGTTTACCTGCATCATGAAAACAGACGCCATACGCATCTTCAGGCTTTCGACTGCATGTGTCGAAGAATGAAGCAAAACCCTGTCCTGCACGAGTCTGGTTGTGTTGGTACTTCTTAATCCTGACTCGGTAGGCGAGTAATGTCAACACGGGTCTGAGACAGACACATTGACCGAGTTAGAGGACACCCATGCAGACATTTCTTTGAAGTGGTATTTAACCAAGCTTAAATGATGAGTATGATTCGGTCGAGGCGGACTGACCGATGATGTGTATGACTTGTCTCCCATAAATCATCCGAATGCATGCTTTCACTAGCGGTTCTCGGTGGAGGCGGCCCGAGTAAAAAGCGCCGAAAAACACGAGGTGGTGGAACGCGCACTGGTCTGGGGCAACGTGTGCACCGACAAGCGACAGTCTCTTCCACTGACTCTTACCATCGCTCTGCTGCCTTTTTTCACCAATTTCCATGTCATCGACAATAGCTGGTGCGTATAAACAGCACGGAGTTGTATTGGTGCTGACCATTGGACCAGAGAATTCGCTGCCTGTCGAAATTGATGCTGGGAGCGATATACGGGTAGTGGCATTTACGGCGAATGGCGAGTATCTTGTGAGTGGACATAGGACTGACAAAGTGCGAGTGTGGCGAGTGGAAGACGGGAAACAAGTGGCAGCAATGAAAGTAGGCAGCGTCCTCTCTCTCGCTGTGTCCAAGGATGGCAAATGGATAGTAGCGGGAACAGACTGGGGCCATGTGTTTGTGTGGGATGCAAAGACATACGAACAAGTCTTCACATGCAATCAGGACGACTTTCCCATCGCCGGGGTCGATTGCTCACCGGACTCGACCCGACTCGTTGTAGCGTCCAAGTGTGGCACACCCACCGTCTGGGATGTGCCAAACCGCAAACAGATACAAACACTCGAGCCGGAGCCTGGCTTGGACACTAGCAAGAGTTGGTTGGTGGCAGCAAAATACTCGCCAGAGGGAGATCGAATCGCGACAGCCACGTTCGATCGCGTTCGAGTTTGGGACAGCAGCGATGGCCACTTGCTCGTGGATATCCCAGTCAAAGTAACCCCGTGGCACAACAGTGGTCTCCTCTGGTCCGACAACCGTCTCTTTGTCGTGTCCGGCAATAAAGTCAAGCAATTCGAGGCATCTACCGGGTTAACGGTTTCGGAGTGGCCAGTCCCCAACGGCAATAGCTTCTCGTGTATTTCCCTCTTGCAAAATGGTGAATTCTTCGCTTACTCCACAAAACGTACTATCATGTTTTGGGACATGGCACAAGTTCAACTCGCCTTCATCCAACACCCTCGAGAGATGACTTCTTTTGCACTTTCTCCGGACCATCAGTTCCTCGCGATCGGTGGAGGGGACAGGAAAATTACCATCCAAAATTTATCTTGTATCGCCGTGAGTACATTTCAAGCCAGACTCCAACGTATCTAATCAATTCTATTCCCTGGCTTACCTTTCTGTTATGGTTCAATCATCCACACTATGTTCGTGTACACGACACCTCATTCCCAGGACCATGGTGACGTGGGTGTGAATGCGATCCAATACTCTAACTTTGACGCCACCACCACGAGTTCGAAATTGAGAGAGTGGGTAAAAGCAAAGCTGGTATTTTCCCCATGGAAAGATGCCCTGGTTTTGGCTACCAATGTGAGTGGCTCCCTTTTCTCTGGTGCCCTTTGTGCGATGATACCTTGCAGCACGGACTTCCCAGAACTACAACCTATCAGAGCATATGTGAACGGCTTGAAGAGATCAACCGCATAGTGGATGCAGTAGATTGCTTTCGCCAAATGACAAGAGAATTGGAAGGGGAGACGAATCTCCCCGGTGAATATCTTAACTGGGCTCTTCGTGAGTGGTTGCACATGCCGGAAGTGTTACCGCTTACATAGTTTTATTGTGAGACTTCAAGCAGCGTTGTTTTGAGAAACTCGGTGATAGAGCAACGGATGCCGGCCGATATGACGAGGCCATCTACCACTATACGAGCGTGTTGTCCCTTAGTCCTTCCTTGCCACAAGATGTCCTCGTCAAGCGAAGTGAGGCATATATGGCGACTGGGTCATTGAAAAGAGCTCTGGAGGATATAAACCGGGTATATCATTATTTTTTTGTGCGGACCATGTCGTTGATGCACGGTCATCAGGTGATGATGCTCGATCCATCGTCAGTCTCGTCACCGCGGTCTCTTGGTAAGATGTCATGCATCTTTGGGGGTCATTTATGAAACTTTTTAGACCTGAGGCAGCGGGCCTTTGAAAAATTGGGTGATGCAGCAATGGATGCTAACCAATATGACGAGGCCATCTCTCACTATACAACTGCGCTATCCCTTAATCACCCCTTCTTGCAAAGCATTCTCAGCAAACGGAGCGAGGCGTTTGTAGCCGTTGGATCATGGAAAGAGGCTCTAGAAGATGCCAACCAGGTATATCTTTACCTCTTGTAGGTCAACCTTGTTGATATATCATCATCAGGTGCTCGCACTCGATCCGTCATCTCCTTGGGCTCTTGGTCCGTCACATACCTTATATAGGACATCGCTTACATAGACTTTCTGCTAGACTTCAGGCAGCGTTCCTTCCAGACGTTGAGACACCTCGGAGATACGGCGGTTGATTTTCGCCGATACTACGAGGCAATCTCTAACTATACGACTGCATTATCCCTTGATCCTCCTTCTCCCCAATTTGAGGTCATTCTCGTCAAGAGAAGTGAAGCATTTGTGGCAGCTGGGTCATGGAAAGAAGCTCTAGATGATGCAAACCAGGTATATCATTTTTGTCTCATGTAGGTCACAATGTTGATGTACCATCATCAGGTGATTGCGCTTGATCCGTCGTCGCCCGTAGCTCTTGGTAAAAGGTCCATGCATCCAGTCAGTCGCCGCTTATGTAACATTCTTATTTAGACTTTAGGCAGCATGCGTTCGAAAAACTCGGTGATACGGCAGTGGATGCCCAGCGATATGATGAGGCGATCTCCAACTACACGAGTGCTTTGTCTCCCAGCTGCCCCTCCGCACACGACATTCTTATTAAGCGCGGCGAGGCGTTCGCTACAACTGGGCTGTGGAGGGAAGCTCTAGACGATGCAAATCGGGTATATGTTCTGTGCTGTATGTGGTTCGTTCAGTCTCATTGATGCATCATCAGGTGATCACTGTCGACCCGTCGTCACCATCGGCCCTTGGTAAGAGCTCGTATATCACGGGAGATCATCACTCACATAACACGTTAGACTTGAGGCAGCGTGCCCTCAAAAAACTTGGCGATACAGCAGTGGATGTCCACCAATATGACGAGGCCATCACCCACTACACGAGCGCGTTGTCCCTTGGTCCCTGTTCCCCGCAAGATAAAGATATTCTCATCAAGCGATGTGAGGCATTTGTGGCTGCTGGATTGTGGAAAGAGGCCCTAGACGACGCAACCCAGGTATATCATCCATCACCCTTGCCTCCTGTAGGTCATAGTTGTTGATGGATCAACATCAGGTGATCGCACTTGACCCGTCCTCACCATGGGCCCTTGGCGAGTGCTCGTGTATTCGGTATAGGGGCCATTACTCACACGTCTTTTCTGTTAGACTTCAGGCAGCACTCTTTCGAGAAACTGGAGCATCTTGGGGATACAGCAGTCAAATTCCACCGATATTATGAGGCTATCTCCAACTATACGAGCGCGTTGTCCCTTAATCCCCCTATCCTGCAGCTTATAGACATTCTCACGAAACGAAGCGAGGCGCTTGCGGCAGCCGGGTCGTGGAAAGAAGCTCTAGCCGATGCAAACCAGGTATGCCAACTTTTGCCTGTGCCAATTTAATCTTGTCGCTGAACCTTCAGCAGGTGATTTCACTCGATCCATCGTCCCCATGGGGCTACGGGATGAAACATGCAGCTTTACATAGGACAGGAGACTATGGGAATGCGGTTGATGCTCTCGAGGTGATGCTCTCAAGGATGATCGAGTCACCTGATTCAGACGTGCAGCGTAAGTTGTACCTTTACGGTATGATAAAAACGATTTGTTCAGATTTCCAAGCAGAACGTCATGACCAGTACATCGGCCCATCGAACGTACGAGCGACAATTCGCAAAATTGTCCAAAAAACTATACGCCATTTGCCACGTGTGCTCATCGAGACCACAAACGGTCGTCTCCACAATAGAGCGCAGCTAGCATCGGCATTCGAATCTCAGCCAATCTTCAATGAACTTGTATCATCGATGACAATGCGCATCGACTATGTCTGGATCAAGCGTGAAGTACGAAAATACTTTCGATATGTGATGCTGTCCCACAAATGGGAAGAGAACGAACCACTATTCCAGCAGGTGGTACATATGGCAGTGTATAACCTGGATAAATCCCCGACTCATGATAAGCTGCAAACGTTCTGCAAGCTTGTTCGGGATTCGGGATTCCATTGGGCATGGAGCGATACATGTTGTATCGATAAGTCGGATCACTTCGTATTGCAAGAAGCCTTGGTAGCTATGTTCAAGTGGTACCAGAGTTCGGCCATGATGATCGTTTTCCTTCGCGGTGTTCGCTCTTCATCACAGTGCGGTGCTCTCGTCACGAGCATCTGGAACACTCGTGCCTGGACACTTCAGGAATACTTTGCTTCCAAGGTCATTCACTTCTATACAGAAGACTGGACTCCCTATCTTGGCTTGGAGTTGTCGAATCACAAATTGTCACCCGAGGTGGTCTCCGAGATGAAGCAAGCTACTGGCATGTCTGCGCAACGATTGATGGCACTTCGTCCTGGCCTGAGCAACATTCGAGAGAAGTTACGCCTCGCTTCGATGCGGCAGACGACACTTGTGGAAGACGCCGCGTATTCTTTGCTGGGCATTTTCTCGGTTACAGGTATACCTGCAATATATGGTGAAGGGGAGAGTTCTCTAGGACGACTATTAGCGCATGTCCTCACTGGATCTGGAGATGTGAGCATCCTTGCATGGACTGGGGAGTCCAGCAGCTTCAATAGTTGTCTACCCGCTCGAATTACTGTTTTCAACGCACTGGCGATATCGCACATTCCGCAGCTTAATATGGATATCGAGACGGAACCAACCATCACGTCATCCTCTTCCTCATTTGACCTCGACATCGCTATGAAATTATATGATCGTCTCAACGAACTCCAACCACCTTGGTTTGCGGCAATTCGGATGAAACTCCCATGCATTGCTTTCCAACTCCCGCCTCTCTCCCATTATCGGACACGATCAGGTCGTATTTATCGTGCGGACACCCGTCCCTTTGGGATGGTGGAAATCAAAACGAGGCACGATCTCTCTCGCATGAATTCTCTGTATCTCATTCACCCCTGGTTGGATACACTCCTGGAGCGCGAAGACAACGGTAGTGCGATTGTGGAGGAAGACATCATGCCCCCATCCTCACCCACCACTGACGACGACGAGTTCTCGGACGAAAGGGTCGACAGTACCACTTCGCTTTCTGAACTCGTATCATCATCACAACTCGCGCTCGCGCGTCCTAGAAAGACTACAATGGACAGAGAGACACGAGCGCGACGGCTCGTTGCGCGACTTAGACAGCCGTTTGGTGCGTTATTGCTGACGCTGCTGCCGGCTCGTGGCCGTGCGATGGATTACAAACGAGTCTCGGCTGATAGTTTGATCACCTTGCGATTTCAGGAGAATTATCCGCTGTCTGATATTCTTGACAATGTGCGCACGCTCGATGTTTTGTAACTTGGATAGTACTACATAAAGAGCGTTGACTTATTTTCCGTCGTTTATTCCATTTTTGTCGAGTTATGCTATGGACTTCAGGAGCGAGTGGAAATGGGACAAGATCCCGAAATCTGAACCCTTCTGAAACGAGCTTGCTCTCCCATTGCCCACATCCACCCCCCACTGAAGGAGGTCCAGTCACTTAATAATCAAGCCCATTCATTCCCTGTTGCACATATGCGTTAATCGTTTTGTCCACTTGTCGGTACCCATGATTGAAAGACACCAGCTCTTCATGGAGTTGAGTCGAAGATTGACCAGATTTGTCGAATTTGAATGTCTTGTTGGGTTTTGATCCCGCCATCAGGATAGGGCACTTGGTAACACTGCTACAATGAGGATATTGGATCGAGGATCTAGAACTAGAAGATGTCCCATCACGTGATCCCGAGGTGAACTCTTACCCCAGCTTGAATCGGCGCATTGGACGTCTCGAGGTGTATGTGTTTAAACCAGATCGACTCTCACAGATCACTCATCTCGTGCGCGAAATTGCTGGTGTGCGTCATAAAGTTGGATGTGCACCGGGGTGGGTTCGTTCGGAGGTCCAGAAAACATGACTACGATACAGTTGACCGTGCTCTCGGTCCACCCGGGCGTTAGTGTTGGCAATCGATATCAGATCTCCTTCGAGGGCATAAAGGGAGTCACGCACGAAGATGGCGACGCCACAGTGCTTGTTCTCGCTCTTCCGCAGCCCGATACATGGTCGCACGTGCGAGCACTTGGTGGTACGCCACATACACGTCAACCCTGACGTCCACGCTCCCAAGTTTCCGTCAGATTTCACTGGCTGATATTTTGGACATTGTACGCGCATTTGATGTCTTGTAGCATTTCAAACATATTTCCTATACCACAGTAGTTGAGACCACAGTGATGGATGCTGAGGCCTGAGGTATTGACATGGACAGGACTGCCATTGCCTTATTTCCATGGACAAATTTAACGTATTCCAAGCTACCCAGACACAAAAACCGTGATTGGTCACGGTGAACAGGCGCTGACAACACGCACACACCTCGTGTTGTCAGCGCCTGTTCACTGTGACCAATCACGGTTTTTGTGTCTGGGTAGCTTGGAATACACTGGTCTATATAAATGAGGGGCAACGTGTCGACAGACTATAACTCCCCTACTGACTCTCACCATTGACGATGATGTCGTCGACAATGACCAGTGCGTACGGACAAGCTAGGATTGCACTAATGCTGATAGTCTGACTCATAAGAGCCTCTCCCGCCTATCGAAATCAATGCCGGTAGCCGACTATGGGCAGTGGCATTCTCTGTGGATGGCGAGCATCTCGTCAGCGGTGGTTATAGGGTTCCACTTCGTGTGTGGCGAGTAGAAGACGGGAAACAAGTAGCAAGAATGGAAGAGAGCGATGTTACCTGTCTGGCAATGTCCAATGACGGCAAATGGATGGCTGCGGGGACATGTTGGGGCGAGGCAATTATGTGGGACACAGGGACTTACGAACAAGTTTTTGCGCACAAAGACATGAGTTCCTCTGGCATATACGCAGTCGATATCTCCCCTGACTCGACTCGCCTCGTAGCTGCCTCCGACAACCGCACAGCTACCGTCTGGGACTTCCAATCTCGTAAACAAGTACAAACACTGGACCATGGCCCTGTGTTCGCAGCAAAATACTCGCTGCAAGGGGACAGAATCGCAACAGCCACCAGATACTCCATTCGGGTCTGGGACAGTGATGATGGCCGTATGGTCGTGGATATCTCAGTGACAGTAGCCCCTAGGTTCAATACTGGTCTTCTCTGGTACAACAGACACATCTTTGTAGTTTCGGATGGCACCATCAAGGAATTCGATGCATATACCGGGTCGGCGGTCTCAGAATGGCCAGTTCCCGATAGCAACGAATTCTCGTGTATCGCCCTTCCAAAGCATGGAAGATTCATCGCATACTCTACAAACCGTATGGTCACGTTTTGGGACACAACGGCACACACCCAGCTCCTTCTCAGCCAACATTCTCAAGACATACGCTCAATCGCACTATCTCCAGACGACAGGTTTCTTGCAATTGGTGGAAAGAGCAGGAATATTAGCATCCAATGCCTGTCTTCCATCTCTGTGAGTATCAACTTGCTGTATACGTTGCCTTGCTAGACAAATCCCTTACTTCGAACATCGTGTCATCGCATAGGATTCGATCTTACCTTCTTGTCTACACACTACCTTCCAGGAGCTTTTCATCCAAACCGACAATGTTACGCTCGATTTATGGAAACACGATCAGCTCGAAAATGCCGAGGCGTTAATGACCATGACGGTCCACGGGTCTCAAAATTCAAGCAGTCACGTACTCGCTAGTCGAGCTCTTGTCCGGGCTCGGTTGCAGCAGTGGAATGGAGCACTCCTTGATGCCGAAATGGTGCTTGTAACTCTACTCTCACGCATACTGATGTTGACATCAAACTGTATGAAGGCCATCAATATTCAGCCATCCGTCATTGGCTACATCGCAAAGAGTATAGCCCATATTGGTATGGGTGACAGGGATATGGGTTATCAGACTTGTGACATTCCATTCGAGCTCTTCCGGGCATCTCACGATGTCTTTCTCCTGGTCACCAAGGTATGTATTTTCAGAGAAGGCCTGCATGGCTGCTCACTTCTGTGAAGGCTATCATTGTGTTTCTGGCTGGGGAACACCGCAATGCAATAGCCTGTGTGGGCGACCTCATCCATACGGACCCCGTGAACTCAACATACTATGTGGTTCAGGTGTGTTCACTATGCACTGCTATGCAATGAATATTCCTGTTGACATTTCCAACAGGCATATATGTATCTCCTTCACGGAAATTTCAGCATGGAGCACCATGACTACGAGGGTGCAATACAATCGTTCGAGCATGCACAAACACAAATGCGCCACCACACCAGTCGATTACTCCTGGTAATTTCACTGGTGATCACCTCAACACCTATACTTGAGACGTATCCATTTCGCTTACTGTTGCTGACAGTTATTCGGCTGGAAGTTTGATGAGCTCAGTTTTATGGTTCAACAACGTCTTTGTGAAGCCCTTTATGCGGCGGGTCGCACAAAAGATGCAGGCGAATCTCTCCTTGAGCTGGTAAATACCCTGGATATGAAGGTAGATATGGATAGAGCCATTGTCAAATGGGTTTCTAGTGAATCTGTTCAGCTCGTTTGATTACCATCTGTTCTAACGTAGTCCATAGATTTCGCCAGCCAGTACCTCTGCACCCCCGAAAGTGATAGTGGGACAGTCCCAAATACAGTCCCACATGGTGAAGCATCAGCGCCTCTTGCCACCTTTGATGCACTGGCTCCAACCCCGCTGTTGAGAGGGTGGGCACGGGCAACATTGATGAATGGCAACTGGAAAGATGCTTTGGATTCTGCTATCGGTGTGAGTATCTTCTCTATATCAATACCTCTTGAGGAATTGAAGCTGTTCATTTGCAGTTCACGCTTCCCAGAGTTACTGTCTATCGGGTGGTATGTGAATATCTTGAAACCATCAACCATGTCATAGATGCAGTTGAGTGTTTCCACCAATTGACGAGTGAACTGCCCCAGGAGATGAACCAGTGTACTGTGCAAATCGAATGGGCTCCGGGTGAGTGAGACGCATCTCACATAGGTTTTATCGCCTATGTGAAACATTCTGTTAGACTTCAATCAACGTTGCCGGAGGAAACTGGAGCGTCTCGGAGATACAGCGGTGGATGCACAGCAATATGATGATGCTATTTTCTACTATTCGACCGCGTTGCCCCTTGATTCCTCCTCAGTACAATCCATTCTAATCAAGCGAAGCAAGGCATGTATAGCAACCAGATCATGGGAACGGGCTCTCGATGATGTAAATCAGGTGCTTACCCATTACCTTAAATATATCAGTCTTGTTCACATATCACTGCCAGTTGATTGCACTGGACTCGTCATCTCCGTGGGGCTATGGGATGAAGCATGCGGTGTTACATGAGTCAGGAGACTATGACAATGCGGTTGATGCTCTCGAAGTGATGCTCGCGAAAATGGCACTGTCATGTGATCCTGGCATTCAAGGTGATTTCTCCTGTTACCAGGATAAAGAAGACTTATTTACATTACTTGACAGAGTACGCTGACCAGTACATAAGCCCTTCAAGCACACGATCGATTATTCACAAAATTGTCCAACGGACAATACGTCATTTGCCATGTGTGCTCATCAACGTGGCCACCGGCCGTCTTCACAATAGAGCTCAGCAAGTTTCTGCGTTCAAATCTTCGCCGATCTTCAATGAACTTGTATCATCGATGGCGAAGCGCACCGACTATGTCCGGATCAAGCGTGAAGTACGAAAGTACTTTCAATACGTGATGTTCTCGCACAGGTGGGAAGAGAACGAACCTCTATTCCATCAGGTGGTACACATGGCAGTGTATGATCCGGATAAATCTCCGACTCACGACAAGCTCCAAATGTTCTGCAAAATTGTTCAGGATGCAGGATTCCATTGGGCGTGGAGCGATACTTGTTGTATCGATAAATCAGATCACTTCGTACTCCAGGAAGCCCTGGTGGCCATGTTCAAGTGGTATCAGGGTTCGGCCGTGATGATCGTTTTCCTCCGTGGTGTTCTGTCTTCATCGCAGCGCGGTGCTCTTGTGAAGAGCGTCTGGAACACTCGCGCCTGGACACTTCAAGAATATGTTGCTTCGAAGGTTATCCACTTCTACACAGAGGATTGGACCCCTTACCTTCATCTCGAGTTATTGAACCACAAGGATTCACCGGAAGTGATCTCAGAGATGGAGCAAGCGACAGGGGTGTCTGCGCGACGGTTAATGGCACTTCGTCCGGGTTTGACAAGCATTCGTGAGAAGTTACGTCTTGCATCGACTCGACAGACAACGCTGGTGGAAGATGCTGCATATTCTTTGCTCGGCATTTTCTCGGTTACTGGTGTACCTGCAATATATGGCGAAGGGGAAGGTTCACTAGGGCGTTTATTGGCACATGTTCTGACTGGATCTGGGGACGCGAGTATCCTTGCATGGACTGGGGAGTCCGGAAGCTTCAATAGTTGCTTGCCCGCTGATATCTCTGTATTCAATGAACCCGCAACATCACACCTCCCGCTTCCCATTCCGGACGCTCAGTTGGAAAGAATCGTTGCCACAATGCACACTCCTTCATTCGATTTCGACGCATCATTGAGGTTATACGATCGTTTGAATGAGCTTCCTGCAACTTGGTTTGCAGCGAGTCGGATGAAGCTTTCGTGCATCGCTTTCAAACTCCCACCATTTTCACGAAGTAGGCGAACACGCTCAAGTCGTATTTATCACGCGGACACTGTTGCCTTTGGATCAGTGGAAATTAAAACGAGGCATCACCTCTCCCAGATGACATCTCTGTATCTCATTCACCCTTGGTTGGATGCTCTTCTTGAACGCGAAGATAAAGGTAATGTAACCATGGAGGAAGACTTCGCACCACCGCTCTCACCAAATATGGACGATGACGATGTCTTTACCGGAGAAATTGACGAGGGTCCTTCATCATTTCTTGAGCAGTCATCTCACCCTGCTCCTGTGCGCACAGTAACAATGGACAGAGAGACTCAGGCACGACGGCTCGCTGCGCGTCTCAGACAACCATTCGGTGCAATCTTGCTAACGCTGGCGTCGACGGGTCGACGTGGGATGGACTACAGACGGGTTGCGGCAGATAACATGATCACTGTGCGATTTCAAGACCACGTCTCGTTGGCAGAAATTCTGAAGAACGTACGCACGCTCGATGTCTTGTAGTTGCATAATATACACCCGTATATATGATGGTCTGTGTGAGTGAGGAGAGCGAGGTTCACATAAAAGCCCTCCGAAACTGCCTGGGTGGGGACTGAGCTGAATTGTGTGGCATAGCGGGTGCAGAGGGCACCACGACGGAGCGGAAGTGGGTCATCATGTGAAGAGTCAATTATCTGGGCCTGGTGTGTAAGTCCATCCACAAAGTCAAAGTAACAAGTCTAGTATGTCTCTGCCGTTGTCCACAAGTGATGCAGTTTGTTTCTAACAACCATCAGAGTCTAAGTTGTAGGTCAGGTTGCGTACCGTTGAGACTCAATAACTATCAAGGAGAGCAGGCAAGTATGTGAATGCCTCGATATCATCGGCCGTGTAGCAGATGTGACCGCGTGTCCATCAAATGATCAGTGGACTGCAACAAGAGACAAAACTGGCGCATAGGACAAATGGAACGGGCTCACGTTGAATAATAATGTATCTCGTGTAAAGTGATTCCCGAGTACCACCACCGTCAACAACTGTCCACAACACCCGCTGATTGCTGAATCCATTCCAGGATCTTTCATTTCGCCAACTCACACACATTCCCATCAATTCCAGTGAACCAGCCAACCCGAGTTCTGCCAGCTGTCAGAGAGCCCCTAAGGCTCGTGCGCTTGTGTGGTCCTGCGTCTTATTTGTCATCGTATATACATATATGTTTTCCCATATTTTCTCCTCCCTGAAGTTGATCTGGTCTATTCCAGGTATCGTCACACCTATCCATGTATCTATCACTCAATTTAGGGTCTATTCCAGTGTCCAAGACGAGTGTTGAGTCGCGGGCTTTGGCTATCGTGACACCAGCGAGAACTCATTGGGTATCCGAACCAGCTTGTAGAGTAAGACTCATCACTGACGAACAGTGGGAGGATGTTTGCAAATAGGTTTGCCATCGCCGTGACAGACTTGTCTTCAATAAACAAGTCCACAATATTCAAGTAGGTAAAGGCGACGTGGATGTTCCACCACTAGCTTGCAGTTGCAACCGACAGTCTGATTACTGTACAAATTCAGGAGAACGTCCATTTGGCTGCTATCTTGGATAACGTCCGGATACTCGATGTTCTGTAACTTGTTAAGTAGCCTCTGTAGCCTCTCTACAATAGCGATTAGGATGGTTAGTACCCGCACAGGGGTCAGACAATCTACTTGATTCCTTACCTTTTCGAATCTCAGAAGGAACAGAACGGATGCAGTGATGTGGTGTCGGACTAGTTAAAAAGCGAACGAAAGAAGTAGAAAGTGCGATGCAGACTTGCGTACAACTTGACTACATAGTGGACAGAGGTTGCACATGGCATAAGGTGTCGTGCACTGCCACACGAGTACTTCGCTTTGGACCACCATCATGGCAGCACTCCAACGCGACCAACTGAACAGGTTGTGTTCAAGCTCAGACACGTTCAAAAAAGCACAGTCTATTCTACGCCTCGCCAATGCAAAAACGCGTCCGGGCTCCGGTTTCGTCGTCAAAAACCCCATCGCGATCCCCGCTGTATGCGCGTACCTGGCATCCGAACAGTACGCGATTTCGTTTGTTATTGAGCATTTTTTTAAAGGAATATCACATAGGTTGAATACGGGAGAAGTTTCGCTCCAGTCCGCAATGTCTGCAGCATGTGTCTCGAAGGTTGAGTTCTCCGACATCCTGAAGACAGTTAGTGCCGCCCTTGGGACCGAGCAGGGGCACACTACCACAGACATCCAATATGAAACACTCGTAGATGCGTACCACGTGCACTTTAAGGAGCATGCAATAGCCTGCATGGAGGACGCTGAGGCTGCACTTCCACAAGTTGACCTCCTAAAGGAGAGGTATGGCGCGAGCGTCGTTCTGTGCGCCATATTTTACTGGGTATGCCAGTTAATGGAGGTGAGTTTTATTCCACGCTTGAGAACATATCATATGCTCATTCACGGCGTACAGGAACCTTCTGTACAAGCACGGCCCCTCTGTCAAGCCCATTCGATATCTCAAACGGCGTTCAAAGCCGTCGTAACCATACTCGATAAACGTTGCGATGTCATTGCAGAACAGATCAAATCTTGTCTTAACTCTCCAATGGAACCTGGTACGAGACCGCAAACGACGATGAACAAGACACTGACCCCGGCGATTACGCCGTCGAGGAAACGTATCGAAAACAACGGCCCCTTCCCCGAAACGCCAACCAAGAAACGCCGAGTAGACCACTTATCGCCCACCAAGCCAAGTAACTCACCGGCTAAGCGTGTTTCGGCGGCGGCAACAGCTGCTTTCCACGCAGCCCTTAAAGGCAGTCCCACTAAACAGCTGGTTGTGCGGGAGAGTGAATCACCAGGTGCTGGCCCATCG
>JBBPTE010000174.1:3101-14485 GCA_038093935.1 Tylopilus cf. pallidocervicolor | reverse complement strand
TAACGGACATCTATGCTTGGTGTTTTTTTTTGAGTTGCAAGAATTACACGCGGTCTCTTTCGGTGAGGTCCTGAGGGAGGGAGGACTGGTGTTAGTGGTCATCATGCACGTTGTCAAGCTACCCAAACAGGAAATCCTCTTCTATGATATTGACGACTGTTTGGCAAAGGCTTCATACATCAAACTTTCAGATCGGCACTGCCACAACACTTTGCCAGCTATAGGCGAGTACAGTACTTCCACACGGCGAGCCATTCTGAATTAGCTGACATGACGCAATGTCTGGACTCATTTTGCGCGATGCCCATAGAGTGGAAAATGGACGCGAGCCGATTATGGCTCTCGAATTTGTGAATGCAGGTGTTGGCTTCCAGCGCAATGATGTTCATCTATCCTACTTTCCTGTGTAAGGGTATTAATGTGCCGAGATAGGATCGCGTTTCGTTCGTCCTGACAGAGTCTCGCACGTCGTCAAACCAGCTCGATTGGATCTGCGTTTCAAACATATCATGTCAATTTTTATGCCACCCTCCACCAGCAACAAAGCAACATTGTCATGGTGGCGGGCCGTGATTCGGAACCATCTTATTGACGCCATTGCGCGCGAAAGTATTGTCATTGCGCGTCTGCAGGCAAGTTCTTGCATGGGACTCATGCAACTCAGCTGACCTGCTGCTACTCTTGCGTATCCTAGGTAATTCCTGGTTAGACGGTTGTTTTCCTTACTCCTCAGCACTGTGAGCACACTTTTTTCGTGATCGCACGTCCGGTATCATTTTCCTTTGGATTTTCAAAGGTTGGGCGAGGGTAAGTCCTGTGCTTTGGCATATGAGATTGGGACTGGAATGACCAACATGCTTATCCAGTCTTGTGGTTGCTTTGTCATCTAGTATCTACTTCACTTTGTTTATCAAAGACCTTGTCTGTTCGCCTCCCTCTTTGCACATCCCGCAAATCGTCAGAGTACGTAATTTTTGGTCGTCCCTCGTTGCTGATATGTAGATTGGCTTGTCTTGTAACTATCAACACACAATCACCCTGATAACTCTGACCATTTGGCGATTTCGGGTGTGACGGTGCGTAATCTTGGTGTTATACGTTGTCACGATCGTCTTTGGCAGGATATACGCTGGCATGCCCTCTTTCACAGACGGGGTTTGGTATAGCACTTGGAGCTGCTGTCTGGGTAGCTAACATAGCCACCTGCAACACGATGGAGCATTGGTTGGAGAGTGGATCGTGAGCCCGTAAAGTTCATTGCTCTCACATCGTATTGCTCCTTGACACTCGCATCTAGCTCCTTTTGTGTTAGTCCCGTTGTGCCTCTTATTGGTGCACTATCATCCGCAACCAGTGGACGATTGTCCGTGTTTCGAAGATGCGATTGCGTGCGTGTAAGTTATCCTACGCATTTATTTGGCGCGATGGCATTCTGTTTATACTGACCTGGACGAAAAGTTCTTTGATGCGGACAATGAGGTCAGGGCAATATCTAGACGTAGGACGAAACAATGAAATGGTGGCATCTGGCAGGAACCAAAGTGGGCGTCTCAATGCCTGCACCGTTCATCTTACCCTCTCACATCGTTCTCACAACGCAACTTAAACGACGATGAACATGGTGCTTTTTTTTCCCTGAAAGCCATCTTGATTATATTTTCTTGACCCCCCCTCGCGAAGTCATGTTTACAGGCCTTCTTTCGCGCGCTCTCGCACCCCATGTCGATATCCCTCTCCAAGGTTGTCGTCTATGTGGGTATTGGGATCTTCAGTACCGAAGAGGTGCCATTGTTCTTTCCCCTGACCGGATGGGGCATCCAAGTGTGGTGAAAAGGAAAAGGGTGATTACCGATGCCGTGGGTGCTCGATTGTCTATGCGTGCCATTCCGTGACGGTATGGAATATCAAACGACGAATGGGTGTCACCCCCTGGAATGAATCGAATTCTCATTTACTTTCCGCTTCCAATCTGCTTGTATGTGATGATACCCTCCGTGAGTCAAGGTGACTTGTGTGTATGTGCATGCGATAATGTAACTGCTGTAGCTGAGTGTGCACGGTCGCTTGATCTAGACGCCGTGGCGAGGAAACCATGGTCCACCGATGGTAATTTGTACACACAGAGCTCTACTAGGCACGAGCGTCGTACACCGCACTGGTACAGACTCGGGGTCCGGGGATAGGAGGACAGCGCGCATGACCAAAGCGTATCATATTCAGGAACCTTCATTTCATTACCCTCCCTGTGTAGCCCTGGTTTGAACAACACTGCGACGGACGGATCAGAAAAAGGCACTGGTAGTAGGGACTGGTACGCCAGCGACTCCGTCGGAGCGATGAGAACGCAAAACACGATCGCGCGTCAAAAATCCATTGTGGCGGGCTCCATCATCACACGTGTGATGTGCTGTATGAGTCGTCTAAACGCTGTCACCATGTCCTGAACCTGAACAAAGGTACAGTACAGGAGGGATCACATCGATGGCGGACTACAGCTTCGAACGTGGCTAACCCCGCCCCCCTGTAATTAACCCCGATCACGTTGATCATCCAAGTACGCGGACATGCGGGTGATCGGGCTGTGATTGATAGGATTACGTCGTCCCCAACCGCCAACTGAACAATCAGCCATCTGTCGAGATCACGCCGCGTGCATCATTTACAGTGCGAACAGCAAGGCCGTTGAATGCCGGCACTGGCACGCCTCCCTTATTTCTGGCTGTCGGCGCACCGAGTTGTTCTAAACGGTATATCAACTATACTGTACACCATGCTACTGAAAATATTGTAATCGCCATGTTGTTTCCTATGTGACGCGTCCGATCGTTGCGCTCTATGAGAAACGTCCACTCCAGCACCAGCCCCACACCCAATGGCGGTGGCCCCACCCTGTCCCGACGGTCGCTCGTTGGGTTGACCAACGACGCCAATACATAACCTGAACCCCTGAACCCACTTCACAAGAACGGCACGTTCTGCATCTCACCCGCCGCCAAGAAATCCTCGTCAAATGCTTCCTCGGCAGCTTCCTCCTCATTCTCGCCATCATACATATCCTCCCCTCCCTCCCCATCCTCTCCCTCCCCTTCACCTCCTTCATCGTCGCCTTCCTCGTCTAGTCCGAAATGCAGGTCATCCAACGACCCAGGCATGCTCGACACACTCGTACTCCGCGCTCGCCTCCGCTTCTTCAACTCCCCCTCCTCTCCAACATCTCCCTCATCCTCCTCCGAATCCAAATACGTCGAGGACGCCGATCCAGACGACTGCGAAGGAAGACTCCCGCTCCCGCTGCCGTCATCCACGGTGGACGTCGGCGACTGCGCGAGCGCGACCAGCCGACTGCCCAGCCGCTCAAACGACGATATTTGTCGCAGATGGCTGTTCCGGAGTGGGATTGCATCCGTCGGCGGGACGAGTGGCTTGGAAAGGGTATGTTGCCGGTTGCCGACGAGGCTGAAATTCCGTAGGCGGGCGAGGGCGCTTTGGGAGGACATGTCCGAGCGTGCGCTCAACGCTGGGGAGGGCGGTGCGAAATCGGGTAGCGGGAATTCCTGTACCGGTGGTCGCCAGTAGTTGAAATCGGTATAATCGGGTGCCCATTTACGATGGATCGGAGGGAACATTTGGTCGACGAGATCGGTCATGTGGATATATCTAAATAAAACCGTTTTGAACATCAACCTGATATGCAAGGCATTGATAGAACCATAAAGAGGGTCGTACTCACGAGGACTTGTAGCCTGCGAGCTCCAGGAGCTCCATCTTGACCTCACCGCTCGGATCGATCGTGAATATCCGTGCGCTTGGTATATTGACACTGCGGTACGACAGTGCATCCGTGATCCGGTTGCCAAAGCCAGCGTAAAAAGGCGTTCGAGGACCATCGCCAAATAGTCTTTGAATGTCCCGAAGGCAAGCCATCTTGAACACCTCGGGTTTGCGCATAATGACTTCACTGTCCATGCGTTCGATCGTGCGTCGGTGGTCATTCATATTTACGTTTGATTGGGGACGATAAACTTACCGATGAAGAGATACCATTAGTCTGTCGGGACTCATGATAACAGGACCTTCGGGGAGCTGATAATCGTTCTGTTTCACTCCTTTCAAGTAGTCTCTCGTCGAGTCAGCCTGACCGATCGCACGAGACGTGAGATACATGATCTTGTACCCGTTCCGAGTGATGTCGGTGTATAGCTTTGCCACCCCAAGGTGCGTCCAGTCCCGCCCTATCATCGTGAACAGATGTCCAAGACCATCCGATCTATATTCGCGGTGAGCAACTCCAATTCCCGGCGCTCTAGCGAAGAAGACGTACTTGGTAATCGTCCCATCGATATCCGAGACGACAACATAATCTGTGGAATCCCAGACAAATATGCGTGCTGCGCACCCTGGCGCACCTGGTGTCGAAAACGTAATCGTATTCGCGCCAGGTTTCAGGTTCAGGGATTTCTGTTCAATGTATGAGCGCTGGGAACGATCAAGTATCACTCGAACTGACGAGCTGATCTGATGATAACCGCAATGTCTTTGCAAACTTCTTCTCCTTCTTAACCGTCACAGTATCAGGGACGGGTTGCATCGCAGGTGATAGAGCAGCCATGGGTGTAGTCTCTGGGGCCGACGCCGATGGAAGGGGCAAGTGGGAGTGCACATGGACAGGCTGGGCGAGTTTCTGCAAGTGACATGAGCGTGTCTTGGTGCAACAATAAGTATAGATATTGACCTGATTCAGTGGCAAGATAGCAGCCTCTCTCAAAATTGGTCGTTCCGAATCGGGGATGTCTCGACTTCGACTCCACCATCGTACCCAACTAGACGACGTGGACTTGCGAGTAGGTATCCGAGGAGGCTCCGAATCCGCTCGTTTCTGCTCGTCTGAAGACAGAAACGGTTCTTCCTCTGTTTGTGGAGGTGGTGATAGCATTGCAGCAAGCCGTTCTTCCCTAGTGGTAGATACCCAGCGTTGCAACGCGTCCATCAACGGTGACCGTTCTTCACGTTTGATATACTGTCTGCCAGTCCACCGCATCACAAGTCGTTCATCTTGAACCAGATTCTCATCTCCCATTAGTTGCGTGTAATCGATGATCCCCTCGTCAAACATCCGTGCCAACTCTACTTCGTCTTCATCGAGAAATGTATCGCGCGATGGTACGAGACTGAGTTCGAAATCGGCCAAAGCGCCGTCGATCCAGACTTGGAATTTAGTTTGGTCGTCGTGACGCGTTGTTATACGCCCATGCGATCCAATTTGTTTCGCATCCCTGCACTCACAAGGCTCCTGCTGAACAGGTGGCCGTAGAGATGGTCCATTCTCACCACCATCGATGTGCGGGAGAGGTGATAGGGTGGTATGTGGGCTCCCGTCTAGTTCTGGGGGGACACTGCGACTGCGTCTTAACGCAAGGTCGTCCTCGTCGACTGCTGGACGCGTGTCGATACCTTTGCCCCTGAGTACAGATGGTGTAAAGTGGTTCTGAAGCGGAGACGGTTGGGGAAATGCCCCCCAATCCCAAGAGTATTCCTGCACAGACGGAGCAACACCTCCTTCATCTGTCGAGGTACTATGTTTCGGAGTGACGTCGTCAGGGGACTCGGAGACGGCGCGACGTGCAGGGAAAGATGTTTCGAGATGAGATGGTACACTCGGCTGTGATGGGGGGAAGGGTATCCGTTGATCGGTGGTTGTACTGTCAGAGGTGACTTGTATCTGTGATCCCGAGTCCACGAACGTGCTCTTGTCAGGTGTGGGAGCATGATATCCAGCCATGTCGAGGGCCATGTCTTGATGTCACCAGACGTCATTAACCACGATTTGTTGGGTACATAATAGTGCGACTTACCATCAGTGTACTGAACGATTGGGGGTGATACTGCGGGTGCCTGAGGGAAGTCGACTTCGAGGGGCGGTGTCTGCGGCGCCGAATAAGACTGCCCACGTTTGCGAAGAGTCGAGACGGTGTTGGATGGTGCCGCATTCAAATCCAGAAACTCGGGCTCTGGGATCTTTGGAGCAACTGGTGGCACTTCTGGAGTTTTGCTTAAGGTGACGGTTGGGATGTCATCCTGGGACGGCGTCTTGGTTGCAGAGAGCAATGGACTCGTGACGAGGTCCTCTGGGATGTCCTCCTCTGTCTCGAAGACGAAGAATGCTTCACCGGCGTCGCCGATCTTCATGCTGAACGGAATGGGGTTGCCATTGACGGCGATGTTGACCTAGCAGAGTAGCGCGCTCACGACAAGCCCAACGACCACCAAAGACCTGCTGCGCACCTTTTTCTCTGCAGGACGAAGCACCTGCAGTTTGCCAAAGCGCACATGAAATGGCGAACAGGCGAGCGTGACCTCACCGTCCTCGGCGCGTCTGCGAATGACGATGACATCGATCGCGCCGGTGAGGGTCGATGGATTGATGTCCTTGTAGTACTGGTACGGCGCGCTGATGGCGTTGACTGCCCCGCGCAGGTAGTTCATGGTGAAGGGGGATCCGGGACGAGGCGATCACTATATAACTATGACACTTTTGGGGAAGCACGTGACTACGGCTCGGGCTCAGATCACACCAGAAAATCGCGGACAAGTTCCGGACGTGCCAGCGGTGCAAATTGCGCTGGCAGAACAAGTTACAGATGGGTCTAACTAGAACTAATGATGGCCGGCAGCGAGGTGGTCGTATATGGGCGCAATGGTGGGCTGATATTGGGCGTCAGAACGAAATCTTGGGGATCAGCAAGCGGGACATACCGGAATGTTCCTCTCCCTGGACACACGGCACCTGTTTAGCCGGTGAAGAAAATACGACAGGGTAATGTACACACCATTTTGTACCGCCCGGCATGGATGGGGCTGGATAGCACGGATGAGCTCCGGGAAAGGACACCGTGGACGAGAACTCACGAATGTACGGGTCGGGGTGCAGCTTGGCT
This sequence comes from Tylopilus cf. pallidocervicolor, assembly GCA_038093935.1. Lineage (NCBI taxonomy): Eukaryota > Fungi > Basidiomycota > Agaricomycetes > Boletales > Boletaceae > Tylopilus > Tylopilus cf. pallidocervicolor. Next base: position 7,550 of record JBBPTE010000174.1, on the reverse strand, counting down.
GCCAGGTCGGCCTCTGCCTTTTCGAGAATCTGAGCCAGTGCCCTCGGGTCGTGCACGTCGCTGGGAAGTGCTGGTGGGTACAAGGCCACAACGACGCGCTGCAGCTTACCGGTTGCGCTCAAACTCTGCTCTGATCATCATGGCCCTTCCGCGCCAGATGTCGCGGCGAACGACCCAGTCGAGCTCGTTTTTCAACATGCGTCGGTAGAGCGACTTGACATAGGACTTGTGCGCGGCCGAGAACGGCGAGGTTGACATTGTGTGCTGTGGTGAAGAGGCGTTGACCATATTAGGACGTCTTGATGTCGTGTCGACTCGACCTGACTCTGTCGTGATGGACCCGCACTCGACACACTCGCAATTCAACCAGCGCACGCCAAAGTCGGGGCCATTCTCGCCCACGACACGATTCATGGAACAGCCGCCAAAAATCGCCATCGAAAAATACGCCAAATCGCCACCGCAGGCCAAGTCGCCAGCAAAAGAGGCTGATCCTGTGCTGTCGCTCGCACAGCGTCCGATAGCGACGAATGCGCGCGTCAGGCAGGGCGAAAAGTTCAAACGCGACATGTTTATCGCATTTATCAACAAGGCATTGCAGGAGAAACTCAACGTCGGTGTCCTCGTGTGCACACTGCCACGCGTAGCTGATCTGCCTTGCAGGGCCAGAGCAAAGACTTTGACGACCTCGTCGACCAGTTTAACCCAAGAAAAGTCGGTGAGAATGCGACGTCGTCGTCCCAGTTACGACTTTGGATCCTTGCGCTCTCGCATGTCCTCTCCAGGCTGGAGAAGCGCCACGTATCGTTGGTTGAGGCTATCGTGAACCTCCCCTGGACGACGATGGACACCGCCTTCGTAAAGTCGTACAGTGTTTTCATTGGGATGCTCCTGAGTGCCAGGCCAGAATACCTCTCTCTCGTCCTGGGGAAAATCACCCTGGGTCTGACTTATCGTATGTCATTCTCATCCACACTGTATGAATCCGACGTAATCTGTTTGTGTTTATAGAATCTGGATTGCAGGCACTCGATGCAGGTGGTCCCGAAAGCTCTGCGAGCCCTTTGACACGCAGCGTCGTATACGATCGCTTGCACCATCTCCTTTGCCACCTCTTGTCTCTCATACCCACCCTTCCCTCGACTTTGCACCCTCTTCTCGTCCGCAACTTTCCTCACAAACGTCAATCGCAGGCCGCACAAGTAACATATATACGCAATCTACTACGCGTCATGGGGTACTGCTCTGAACTGGCTGACCGAATACTTGCACTAATCATCGATCGGGCACTTCAAATAGACGTGCGTACGGTCCTTTTCAATGTGTGTGACCCTACTGAACGTCGTCCCAGGTCGAGATTCAAATAGAGTTGGAAGAACTCGAACAGGACGACTCGTGGGAGAACGGCGACCTGTTTGAATTCGATCCATTCGACGTCATCGTTGGTCAGGAGGGTGATGGTGATGAGTCTGATGCTGAAGAGGATGACGCAGACTCTGATTTATCGACTGATGCCTCGTCCGACGATGGTTCTGAAGACGACGAGCTCGATCTGCCGTCCAACGTGCGACACATGCAAGAGATGGTCAACAAACTGGATCATATCCTTAAACTGATATTTGATCACTTTAATCGGTCACACTATGTCACCGAATCCCCTTCGCCGCTCACTGCTCATCCGGATGGTTCGTTTTCACCATTAGACACCCCTCAAACACCTTCCCCGGAATCTGGACACGCGATGCGTACTGCCCAATTCCATACCCTCTTGGCCATATTCGATCGCTCCATCATTCGCACCTTCAAATCTCGCTATACCCAGTTTCTTGTCTTTTGGTATTCGTCTCTCGACCCTGAATTCAGCGACCTTTTCCAAGGTCTGCTCGTCGAAAAGGCACTCATCGGACACGATGTCCCCGCCGTGACCCGTGCCGCCGCCGCCAGCTACATCGGTTCCTTTGTCAGCCGCGCTCAATTTATCGATCGCGAGGGCACGCGCAGGATGGTGGCCGTTCTGTGCATGTTCTTGCAGAGTCACCTGGACGCGTTCGATACGATCATACAGGCAGGCCAAGAACCCCCCCGTTTAGCGCATCACAGCGTGTTTTACGCCATCACGCAAGCCGTCTTTCTCATCTTTTGCTTCCGGTGGCGGGACCTCGAAGAGGCGCTGGACGAGGTGGAGGAATATCCGGAAAGGAAGACGTGGATGAGCGAGTTGGACGTCGTGCAGCGGGTGATCACCTCGCCGTTGAACCCATTAAAGGTCCGCGCATCTACCGTGTCGTTCGTCCCCCCATCTCTCACGTCTCACAGGTCTGCTCGCCCAACGTCGTGATGCAATTCGCGCGCGTCGCCCAAGCGACCGACTTTGTATACTGCCACTCCATCATCGAAGCCAACAAACGGTCCGAGTACAACCCGAGTCCGGGATCGCTCCCGCTCTTGCCACGCGGGCGCGGCGACGACCTCGTGTCTGCGGAATTGCACACGTTCTTCCCGTTCGATCCGTACAAGCTTCCGCGGTCGAGCGCGTATATACAGGGGGTGTACAGAGAGTGGTCAGCCGTCGCGATCGGGGGTGACGAGGAGAGTGATGACGAAGAGGAAGAGGACGGGGGCGATGCGGACGAGGTTGGAATACTCTCGGTCGACCCGAGCGACGCGTCCTTGGTGTCTGGTGGACTCGATATACCCAGGACTTCCCAAGGATCTGGCTCGGACGCGGACGGCTTGGGTGAATCGTTTGGTGGGATGAGTATCAGCCCTGCACAGCCGAGGTCTGTCGTCATGGTGTCGTAAGGCATTGCGGTGCTGAAGACCATAGATATTATCATGCACGAAACGACGCGATGCTGCTTGCATATAGGTATGTAGTACGAGTGGGAGAAAAGAAAAACACTGAATGATGAACGGGCATATTAAGTTACGATGGCGTGCCAATCCAATGCGACGACCAACGACGAAAAATCATCACGACCGCACATGTACGGGAATGTGCGCAAACTCTGAGAGATCGTCGGCAGAGGACGACCGCGCGCGCGCGCCCTCGACCAGGGACGCCCAGTCCCAGCTGCGCCACTCGTCTTCAGGCGGCGGTGGCGATGCAGCGAGGACAAAAGTAAACCCGGATAGATCCGAGAGCTGAATGAACCGAAAGGTGTTCTTTCCAGGACGTATGTACGACGTGACGTCGAGCGGATCCGACTCCTGGATGGAGGGCCGGGTGAGCGCGATGCAAACCAGGCGATCGTGGGGTCCCTCACCAAGGTATAGGGTAGCCACGTCTGGCTGCGTTCCGACTCGGGATTGACTTGGACGACCAGTTTGCCTTTCTTGGGCCAGTGGAGCGCGTGACGCGCGATCACCGTATCGACGTCTTGGAGCGATACGGGCGTGTCATTGCTAGTGTTGTCCGTCACGGCGCCTACAGGAACCGAACAGAGACGAAGATGCATCCGCAACCGAAACGGCCGGCTGAGACGGACGAGTCATAAACAAATCCAGCGCCGAACGCCAATGACAAGCCAGTACGCACCGCTCCGTGGACATGTGAAACAGCTCATCGCGCACCTCGATGTCGACATCGACGATCTCTGCGTATTGGGTTCCTTGTTGTCTGAACCATATTCCAGGTTCGGTCGGTAGATGGGATACAAAGTCCGTGGCACCTTGTGGGACAGTCGTCGCGTGGGCTGAGGGCACCGGAGGGTCGGACGGATCATCCGTCGACGTTCCCACAGGCGCGCTCGGCATGTCCGTCTCTGTCTCTGGTGGGTGGGTGGGCAAAAGGGTCGGAAATAGCTTGACAACTTGGTGGACAAGCTCAATGAGCGACGTCGCACTCGAGGGGTGGGTTTCAAGGGTGGGAGAAGCAGCCAAAGTCTGAGCCTCATAAGGCGCTCCGTCTTGGGCGCCAGCCAGGGCCTTGGCCTGCAGCATGGCGCGCGGCGCCTTGGGCGGCAATCTCGCACCCGTGACATCAACCAGTGTGGTATCACTGTCCCGTCTCGACGCGTCTGACACGACCGTGTTTATTGAATTGAATCGGCTGCGCGTGCTCCGGACCCATGCATCCACATCATCTGTTCTATCGCGCTTCGGATGCATGGGCGCTTTTTGTGATACCCGCGATGCGAGTTGGAGTCTCATTTCTTTGGCTAGCCTGAAGAAGCGTTTGCAGTGATCGTCGGACAGCAATCGGAGGCATTGCTCCGAATCTAGATATTTTGCGGGGTCTCTCGCTTGTGCAGTGGCAAGAAGGACAGGAACGAGGTGTGTTCTGCACTCCTCAATGGTAGAGGGAGACGGCGGTGGCATTGTATTACCCAGCAAAGGACAATCAAGCGCGAGACTGGCAAACGACGGGTCGGGAGAGTATGACACGGGGCTGGGTGAATCGTGCACAGTGGCCAGACGGTCCACGGGGAGGTCGAGGGTTTCGAGCGC
>JBBPTE010000173.1:3247-24549 GCA_038093935.1 Tylopilus cf. pallidocervicolor | reverse complement strand
AGCCCGTGCTCACAGGTCCAAGAGTGATCCTGGTGACATACTACGAGCACCGCCCACGCGAGTTGTGTGCTCCCAATCATATGGATAGTGTCCGCCACGCTGCGAAACTGCAATGCGATGATACACGGGAAAGGAAACGGTGATGCAACCTACAACATCATGAAAACCTAGAGAAACCACTTCAGAAACGCACCAAAGAAAAGCATGAGTGGGCATACTAGTACTTTGATATGCCAGGGATCGTTCGGGAACCAAGCTATGTAGCATATTACTTGGCCCAATGTAGCACCATACATACTGTCGAAAGCGTCAGATCTGGGTGCAAAAGTCTGTCTGCTGCCACATACAAGGCAGAGACTGTATACCCTGCTTAAATGCGTGAACATCCAGATACGGTGGTTTTCGAGAGTTTTCACCTATAACACCGGGTCCCCATATCAAACTTGCTAGGCTATGAGAAGACATGGCGGTAAAAAAACCTATAAATGAAGCTTTCTGGCGTCAGGAAAATGCAAAGATCTGTGGTGTCGGGCAGGGCTAGCGTTCAGTAGCAGTGAGTTGAATCACTGTCGTCGATGGACGATTCACTCTTTGGCACGTGTTAAATAGCTGTATGGATTCGACCTGGTACGGCTAGTACTGAGGCACAAAACGGCATTCAGGGCTGCTCTTTAATAAAATGGAGTTGGAGGTTTGAGTGAACGTGAGGTTGTCTTTGCCTAAGGCAGCTTTAGTTTGTAGTACATGGCTTCTTTAGGGAATGAGTTTAGCGTGTACAACGTTCCTCTCCGGTCACATCCGTAAAGGCTTGCCGGTGTCCGTCTCGCCTTGCCCTCGAAGCCTTTCTCGTATGACGTAGTACCACGCGTTTGCGGGATTTTTTTTCCAAGCCGCAGCCTTTCGTAGGTTATTGTCCGGTACCGGCGGAATGTTGATATGGACTACGGTCAACCACCTCACATTATTATCGCATGGTCTTTCTAGACGTTGTGGATCAATGGGTGACAGAGAATACAGCGGACTTCTAGATGTGGTCCCATCATATGCGTCGGTCAGTATATGTGGCTCGTTGTATTGTCACGCCGACGTTGAACCATCGCGGGTGGGTTTGTTCGTGGAAAGCAAACTTAGTAGTCAGGGGCACCATCAAAAGAGATTTTGTGTTGCTGCATTTGATTCGACAACCCAGGCAATCATCCAAGCACTACTTGTGGCCATGGAAACTGAGCAGGTGGTTCGATACTGTAGAAAACATGTGTATTCAAAGCTGGGTGAGCAGTTTCGTGAGCGCTGCCGTTGAGGACTCGAGTAACTCCTAGCAAAGGGCCAACAATTAAGAGCATAGTTAGGTGGTGGAAAGGAATTAGCACATCATTACCATATAACATGTACACTTTACTGGACTCCCGAGGGGATAATCCATGGTTCTAGCCCGAGTGCTAAGGTGTGTTACTTTAGTTTCATTGACATGGGAAAGAACGCATGGCACGTGTCTACGTTGTACCCTGGGGCGGAATGCGCTCAGTTCTTCAAATTCCTAGGTTAGTCCGTTAACGTACGTACATGTGCCGAAAGTTAACAGATCAGGCAAAGCTCATAGATTTACCAAATCCTGGTACCTGGCATCATCATCATGAATCGTAACAGTCGGGACCGACGATCAGCAAAGGTGAGCAGTTTATTCGTTCTACTAACTGCAGAGACATTGCTTTGCGTATGTGATTATTTACTTGACAGCGACAACTCACTAGTCCATGTATACCGAAAGTGATGATGTACAGGCAAGCCGGTGGTGAGCATGAGCCAAAAACTCCTCACGGTCAGCCATACCTCCAATTGTATGTATCAGCAGGTTTCGAGGAGTCTATTATGGACTATGAAACACTCACAAAGCCACCCCTACAAGCCACACGAATCCAGGTTTAATGTCGGACTTACTGCAGGATTTCACGTTCGCAAATCCAAGAGTAGTTCCGACGACAGGTCACGAACACTGCCAAACCGAGTTGGGTACTTCCAATCATATGAATACTGTCTGTTATGCTGCCAAAAGGAATGTGACAATGCATATGAAAGGACCCTATGATACAACTTACGCCATCATGAACACCTGATTAAGCACGTCAAATACGCAGCGAAAAATATGTAAACCAGGATCGTTTGGAAACCAACGCGTGTAGCAAGTCACTTGGCCCAGTGTAGCACCGTACATACTGGTGAAGGCTTCCTGAGACTCTGGCAGGAAAGTGGAGTACACCGTCACGTACACGCCAGAAATCATATACCTTGCACAGACCGGTGAGCATCCGAACGTCATCGACCCATAGTAATTGACCTACCTATGAGTCCTAATGCCGACACCGAACGCTCGAGACTATTAGACAAACGAGCGGGATAGTCAAGAACTTTTCTGGCGCAGGTTCAATATCTAAATAATTGCGGAGGCGCATGGTGTCAAATATGGCCTACAATGCTCACGTTTGCCTGTGTCTGTGACGTGACTTGGAGGGCGAATGCCGTGAAAGGACGACTGTGATCCCACTGGCACAGGTTTATAAGGAAGACTAACATAAAAGAGGATTAAAGGTCATTCTTGCACTCAAAACAAGTCGGAGATTACGATTCAGAAACAGTCGGATCCCTGACAACACATACCTTGCATAACCGATATTCCCTCGTAGCTCATGGCATTTCGGATCTCCTTGATTGCTTTAGGCCACCATATTCACACCTTCGCTCAAGCTCATGACATATGCTCCCTGATTTCTCTGGCCCTGTCACGAGCAAATGTGCTGGTTATATTGTCCGCAGCAAGATTCAATCAGTGGACTCATGGCTGATGCACAGAGCTGCATAGACATTGATGCCAGCAGCTGCATTGTTGAAGATCTGAGTCGAGAAAAAGAATACAGAAAAACACGATGTTACATACATACAAAGATCTTTTCATCGGAAGATGTGACTCGGACTCTATGTTGGCAATCAAAATGTGCCTGCCAGTGGGAGAGACGCCACCCGCGGACATGTACATACTTACGCGACAAATGTAAACAAAGGTGTCAATTCTACTTCGCGTCTCCTGTTTACGACTGCTAGGGATCAGTAAGAAATCAACTTCATGACACCCTTTTTGACCTCTCCGTCGTTCCACAACTCCTCTCTAGTTCTTCTTCTTCCTTCCTCAGACGTGCAGTAGCAGCCTCCAATGCTCGACGGCGTCTATCCTCAATTGAGTCGCCCAGCGGTATTCCATTTCCTCCAAGGACGTGAGTTAATGCTTCAGCTTCTTCGTTTGACGAGGGCTCGTAGGCTCCTCTCATATCCGATAAATAGTGCGTTCCACGTTTCTCCGCAGCCTCAAACTCGGCGACTTCCCTGTTCAGCTGCGAGTTGAGCTCTTTGAACTAGAGGATATATACCAAGGATTGATGTCAGTACCAATCGAGAACAACTAGGATAACTCACGCTATTGTCGTGATCGCCCCAGACATTATGCGTCAATTCATGACAGAGCACACGGCGGACTTCTAGATACGGTCTGAAGCCATCATACGCATCAGTACGTATGCGCAGTTTGATGGATTGTCCTGCGCCGATGTTGAGTCCTAGTAGGTGAGGTTGTTCGTGGGGAGCGAGCTCGGTCAGCACCCCAACGGAAAATTTATGTTTCTGCATGATATGGCGAATTGCTGGATCATTTGACAGCTTGGACAGTCGTTCCAGTGCTGTTTCTGGCTTCGGCAGGTGGCTTAGTGGTTCGATCTTGTGGAAGACATATCTATCCGAGGGGACGGTGGAGGAAGCGGTCGAGCGGACCTGCAACGGAGTCTAATCTAGGGTTTATTTGGTGTACACGAAAACACATGCCTTGACCTGCGGTTTGAGGGCCCGTTCGCGCAAGATCTTCTCCTTCCGTTGGTGTTGCGACTCGGTCACGTTGAGAGAGTCTATTTCCTGGGCAGTCGATCCTAGCATCTGAACCTTTATTCCGTCTCTAAGACCGATCTGTGTTAGCGTGAGGTTATCCCCATGTTGCACCTTCTTTCCTCGAAACAAGAGTTTCTGAAGGGTCGGAGGTACCGACGTCAGCTCTTCCAGCAGTGCTTCCAGGTGCGTCAGCGGTGCATCTGGCGGCAGGGATATCTCGTGTGTTGTACCGCGAAAACTGATTGAGAGAGAAATGGTTTCTGTGGACATGGTCGGAATTGATCCGGTCGGTGCTTATAAGCACAGGGGCTGAGTAAGCGACCGCGATGACGCGTCTGTCGCTCTTACCAACGATCTTTGCTGGACTAGTCAGACTCGTCCAACGGTCTGATGAGCTTGTGTGACGTTATGAAAGTTGTGCACACGTGAGGTGGACCCTTCCTTGTTCGATTTCTACCACCATGGAGGCGGAGACTCTGAGTCCATCTGAAGTAGAGGACATCTTGAACGTCACTGCGCAGTCCATCGCCAGACATTGTGGACTTGCCAGCGATCCCTCGAACTCGGATGTCCGATCTGAAGAGCGCAGACGCATAGATCTCGGTCGACAGGTGCCGTCGTCTCCTTGTCAGAGGGTTGCCTGGCATTCAAAGATCATGTTAGCTTGGCCTCTTGCAGAGGTGGCCATCTCCCCAAGCGACTGCAGTGTACAGGTGAGCAACGATGACAGCCAACTGTCAGCATCGTTCATCTCTGCCACAGTGAATTCTCTGCAAAGTATCTCCCTGCATTGGTTGCCCTATGTAAACAGTACACGACTCCGTACAACATCGCGACGATCGTGATTAATGTTATCTGTCACCTGTAAGCACGCCACCCTCACTCGCGGTCACTCGATAAAACAAATGTCCCTAGTCCCTATTTTGTTCGCCTTCAAAAGACACCCATAGCTTCCGACTTGGTCATATTACAAGCTACCAGGATAGCTAACGCAACGGAGGATCCGTCCCAACCAGAAGTCATTGGCGAAATCTGCCAGTTCCTTTCGACACTTCTCGTCCTCCAGGGCACGACCGCAATTCCAGAGGAGGTCAAGACGAGGCTCATCCCCAAACTCAGCACATGGCGACGTCGCTACCAAGGCCAATTTCCAGGAGAGACATCCGATCGTTGCTACCAGTCTTTGACAGGCGGCTTGTATGCGAGCGCCACTTGCAATTGTTTTCGAGACTGATCCTCCAGAGAAATGGTCATGCTATCTGGAATGATGAAAGAGACCCTCGAAGAGCCTTTGATCCAATGCGGTTTTCGAGGGTGTGACCGTCGAACAGATTCAGCTGGTCCAGAACTCAAACAGTGTAGTAGGCAAGTGGCGTCTTGATCGAGTATGAGTAAAGTGCTGATTCATTGGCGGAGTTCTAGGTGCAAGTCGGCGGTATATGTGAGATAGTCTTTTGGCTGCAGAAGCTTGACTGACCTCTTGCCTAGTGCGGAACGACGCACCAGAAGCAGCACTGGCCAGAGCACAAAAGCAAGTGCTATCTCACAGCCTTCTGACTTTCAACATTACCCTGCATGTCTGACTATACGCGTGGCACTTTGACCCCTGTACTTATAGCTGCGTTCTTGTGTACGATAACCTTGACTACCCCGACTTGAAGAACACTGCTGGTGAGAGTAAACCCTGTATTTTGCGCATATATGCACCTCATTTGCTATGGTGCGCGAAACGGACTCAGAAGTAACCATCTCGAGGTGTATTCATAATGAGGGCGGCTATGACATCGGAGAGCCTTTGTAAAGATGCACCAGAGCCATGATATTCCGACAGTATCATGGGACAGAGATACACTAGGTCTCACGAATGTGACCACTCAGGTTTACGTTTTTCGGCGAATGCGGCCATTCCTGGGGCATCTGTTAAGGGCCATTCCACGATACAAATACCTCCCAAAAGCGCACCTTCTTTCTGATCCCTGGTCGCGAACAACGAATGGAACAATCTCCGTTCGAACCTCAATCCCTCCGAGAGTGACAACTCGAATGCGGCATTCACCGCCTCCTTTCCGGCAACCACGGCTACATGTCCCTTGCTAGCAATGTCTGCGGCTATTTGAACTGCGGCGTTGACCACCCCGACGTCTTCGGGTACAACTTTGCTGACAAGTCCCCACTTTTCGGCTTCGTCCGCGCCGATGATGCGGCCCGTCAGGACCAACTCCATCGTGCGCGATTTACCGATGAGACGTGCGAGACGTTGGGTGCCGCCGCCGCCAGGAATGACGCCGAGGTTGATCTCGGGTTGTCCGAGTTGGGCGGAGGGCGCTGCGAGGAGGATGTCGGCTTGAAGGGCGAGCTCGAGACCTCCGCCGAGCTACGGTTGTCAACACGAGTCGGTACGGAGGGTGAGAGTACATACCGCGTACCCACTGACCGCGGCGATGACGGGCTTGTTGAGTTTGGAGATAACCTCCCAGTTGGAGAGAAAGTTGGAGGTGTATGCTTCGGCAACTGGAAAGGGTATCTATCTGAACGTGTCGAGGAGAATGGAATAACGGGACGTTACATGACTTGTCTTTCATTTCCTTGATGTCGGCTCCAGCTGGACGATAATGTCAAGTGGGCATTCCGACAGAATAGTTGAAACGTACCCGCGAACGCCTTTTCTGAACCCGTGAGTACCATAGCGCCCACGCTAGTATCGTCGTCCGCCTCTTTTAGTGCGCTGGCAATATCTCTGAAATGAGCAGCGTTGAGAGCGTTGAGGGCCTTGGGTCTGTTGAGCGTTACCAGAGCCACGCCGGGCTTTGGTCTCGACACCAGCACGTTCTCATAACTGGCACGCAACGACATCGAGAAGAACCGCGTGGGACGCGCAAGTCGCGCTGCACGAATGGCGTGACGAGGCGTCGTAGCAAAAAACATGTCGACGAGAACTAGGACTGGCAAGCGAGCTCCGAGTGGGGCCTGCGGATCTCAACGTCTCTCACGTTCTGAATCCCTGTTTCTACAACATGCTACGAAACATCCATCTTCCAACTCCACAAGGTAAACTAGCGCTGGTCGGCGTGCGACTCCGTGTGAAAGAATACAAGCTTGCGGGGATAGTGGTGTCGAACAATTGCAACTTGGCGAATTGACTTGACGCCGTCAATCTAATTCTTGAAATGGCCCCAAGCCGAGTGCTACTCGGCGTCGACGTCGGATTCGAGGCAAGTGGAAGCCTCTGGCTGACCTCTGCGACTGACAGATGCCAGTGGAGCCACACCCCTGTCAACAGTGGCAGTTGACAATGTTCCATCGTAACGATCCGAACAAGTCTAATTTCACCATCCCTACAATGCGGCGGGTATCCAGGTAGAATCACGGGGTGTCTGTGCTTATGCTATGGCCCCAGGGAAAGGTATCCTTTAACCCGTGTACCTCTTCCGAATTGTGCCGACTCGGGAAGCATCCTGCCCTCCACGTCGACGACTTCATTTCGCCTGCTTCTCGTTCGTCCCTCGGCAGCATCCTTACCATGAGCCTCACCTATCGTGAAGACGTCACACGACCAACCACCCCGCCCGAAGGCATTTCCCTCCGTGTCATGAAAGGGTCCGATCTCCCTCACGTCCGCGCACTGCATGTGAGCCCTCTTCTCTTCAATGCTTCCTGTCTTAACCTGTTACATGCAGCGCATCCTTTTACCCGTTTCCTATCCGGCCGCATTCTTCGTCCAACTTCTTATCAACCCACGGCAGCTCTGCCTAGTCGCGACAGACCGCGGCGCTATTATTGGCTTTGCTTCTGCTTCCATGGGTGCCTCACAACCAGGTGGAGGATGTATAGGGGACACTCGTATTGACCGGGAATGTTCCGATCCGCGATCCGAAAACCCCCGGTCGCACATTACCCTTCTCACGCTTGGCGTTCTGCCTGCATACCAACGCAGGGGGATTGGACGATCTCTGGTGCACGGCGTCGTCCAACGTCTAGAAGCATCATGCACTATTGCAGTACACCCCACATCTTCTGATCACATGGCTGATCCGGAGAGCAAGATCGCCGTCCTCGTTCAAGTACAGGTCGCGCAGTCCAATGCTGCGGGCAAGTGTTTTTATACGCACCTGGGGATGATGGATCAACAGAGCCGCAATGACGTGCAACTTCGTCTCGGGCCCGCATCACGAACATCCGTCATGGCGGGAGTGTTATGTGTGTGAGCGCGACCGACGTAGAATGTAACTTATGGACTAGCTTTAATGGGACGGTATGTAACGCGGTGTCGGTCATCCGATCCCGCGAGACGGAGATGATATTAATGACTCCGGGAATCCGGGGAGTTGCCGGAGAGAATGTTCTGATGGTAGTTTGAATTTGAATTTCAGAGGCGCCAATGCCACGGCTATGTCGAAGGTGCACAACCCGCGGTCATTGTATGGTAGTGAGGTATGTGACGTGAAATCACCGCGGCAGAGACAACATATCGTTTAACCACAACAGCGAGGCCACGGCGACAGGGAAACCACTGGAAAATGGAGGACTCCTACCAAGACAGTTGGGATGGTCGAGACCAGAGATGTCCGACAGATGTAATAGAAACAGATATGCAAGACAATCAGGGCCCCTGGAGAAAAGACGGGATCGCTATACAACATGAAGGCGATGGGTAAACCGATGCACAAGGCTGGGAATGGCCTACAAACAGCCTTGTCGACAACGTACAGAGAAACCGATAAGGGCAAGGTGGTTACGAGGCGAAAGCTGAAACACGTTCTACGAGCGAGCGTCGGTGTAATCGCAAGGCTCCGAGAGCGGTCGATGCCGGAATCGCCCCTTCTTGGGTAATGTATTCCATGTGTTACCAGGTTCCATGCAGCTCGGAGAAGGAAAGAAGACGGCAGCGCAGTTCATCATAGATGAAACTCAATCAGATTGTTTGGTGCGTGTATCCCAATAACATTAGGTTACACTGGTCGCTGCTGGACTATTACCTTTTGCAGACCCAGTGTGAGCCGCTGATTGGTGGACGGCGAGCGAAAATGAGTTTTGACGACTATTCCTGTGGCTAGTCATCGTTTCTAGTTTGAAATTTTTAAAGGACAACATACGCCAAGCAATTACGCCCCTGAAGCCTGAGCGGTGCGCGAGACTTGCTACTTTGTGTGTTTCCTCGTTCCGTTCGGGTCTCTCTGTTTAATCCTCTGGTCCGGTCATTCCCGTTACCATCATGTCCATACCAGCGGAAGTCTTAGGTGTACTGTTCATTCGCAAGTAAGAGTTCCTCCGTCATTATCACCTCGTGGAGTTAATTCTGGTGAAGGCTAGTCGCCTTCGCGGGGTATACGTTTCTGGTTTATGATTATCTCCTCACTCTACCGCTCGAGGTACGTTTACTGCTATAATTGCAAACTAACTCGGTTGAGACAGTTCATCGATAGGCAGCATATATGTGGAACACTCCATGGACAATCGTCAAGGTAATCTTCATGATGAACCGGTATGGAAACCTGTTGGGGCAGACGTTCATAATGCTGGAGGAGACAGGCTACCTGAGTCAAGGTTCCAAACGAGTATACCTTGCCTCTGCTTTCGTGGAACTCGTGGAACTCAATTTCATCCTAGTTTTGCTCGGCATTTGAATTATACCTCCCATTTTTTGTAATCTTCTCTGGGGAATCAGTCCGTCGTGAGTACATACCTGTCACACTCTGACATGCTCACTTACTGATGGGATGCATAGTTTTGGTTGTGATGCGTGCCTGTGCAATTTGGGGATGCAAACGCATAGTTGGGATAACATGGAATATATTATACGTTCTTTACGCCATGACCGTCCTGGGAGTCGTACTCTACTTCTTCAATCATGCAGGTCGTGAGTACTAGCTCGTAAAATTCTATTGATACCTCACGGATTCTTACAGCCCTGCAATTCGACTATCTAAGTGAGACCGGTATATGCATTTCGCCGGTGCCTCGTATGTCGTTCATTTTTCCTACTTCTCTTGATCTCATTCTCGAGCTTTGCAGCCAACCTTGTAAGTTTCTTTTCTCCAAGGCACTGTGTCGAAAGCTGCTGCAATATTGGTTTTTCAGTGGACAATCTTATTCATAACGTGAGCAAATTGTGGTGAAACGTATCATGCTGGTCGCTCATTCACACGACAGACTCGTTCTCGATAGCTTCATAATGGTAGTCATATTTAATAGTCTTTGTCGGACGAGAAAGGGGTCCGGTTGTGTCTCCCCTTCACGGTTGATCCGTCTTCTCACTCGAGATGGTGGGGCTCTCGCGTTCTAATCTGGTTTCCCTTCCTCTGACTATCTTGCAGCTATTTTGTTTTACATCGTACGGGATTCTCTGGGACATCGGTCCTACCTATCTAATACATATGCAGGCAACCTTGTTTAATTCCCTGCTCTGCATCGTATGCTGGTATGTCTCCACTCAACTGGCGTCAATCCGTTCCTCACTCGAGAGATCGTGATTCCAGGACTATCTACAGTCAGGTAGGCACTACATTCAACCTTTTTAGGATATTATCTGATCTCACGTCGAAACACAAAGGACCCAAGAAATATGCTCCAACAACTGTAAGCAAATCCAGCCGTGACCCATCTCGCATTCTTTATCGTTTTCTGACACGACCTACTATGATGCAGGAGCTCAACACCCTTTCTCGCCGCCATGGGACAGCGTCTCGTACTCAACCTTCGAAGACTCCGAGCGAAACCGAATTCGACCCGTGATCTCAGTCGGGAGGTAGCAAGACAAATGGCAGCGATGCAGACGGATGACGAAGAGCCAACTGGTTTCGAGTCGGATTTCGGCTTTGAGTTGGTTGAACTTGAAGAGGAACGAGTGGTTGGATGACCTGACTGGGCCGATGTTCACCCGAACCACGATCAGTGAAGCCGAGGTGTTCCGGACAGGGTACTGCGAGGGCGAGACGACGACGTGCCAAGAGGGAGATGAGCTGGGAGTCGTGTTCCACATGCACTGCGGCGCACAGCGTTTCGAGCTGACACTGCAGCCACGCGTTGTAAACACACTAGAGATTTATCTCACTGGAGCCGGAGGTTCCCGTGTCATCTCCACCCTTTCCCGCCACACCCCTTGTTTCGGGATAGGCGAAACCAGCGGGAAGTTGTTTCTCGGGGCTTACCTCGCCTCCGCCCGCTTCTCTACTCCTACTCTCGCCGGCTCGCTAAGAGAGGTCAAATTGGAGTCGACACCACTCTCGTCAGCAGTAAACGTTTCATCGCGCAATTGTGAAGCAGTGCGCTGGTGGCTTTCCCTGCCTTCCACAACCATAAGAGCCCCATATGGAAACTTGAATTCAATAGAGAACGCGGTGTAGCAAGACTGATTATCATCAATCATTTGATTGCTGCCGATCTGGGTCTGCCGGGTGCCGACTGGGACCATTGAGTAACAAACAAGAATGAAGAAGGGAAAGCACAAGTTGGGAACCTCTTCGTGATCACAGGTCCGTTCTGCTCGGAAATGAAAAGATGCTGAACAACAGGGCCAGAATCGAAGTTGAAACTCAATCATGTCCTTGAACCCCTTCACACTTCAAGCTCCATTGAGCCAGTCTGCGAGGTACCGGTTCAAGAACTCTCACATAAGGCATCGAGAGTTCCCACTCAGTGTGTCGGACAGGAACTTGTCAAAGCCCTCTCTTTCAACAGCCGTGTTTCTGCAAAACAAAGTATGTCATTATCGCTTGAGCTCTTTCGTAGACCCTGACCTCCAATCAGAGCTCTCAAAAGTTGATAAAAGAGGGAAAAAAGGGTCCTTCAAAAAGATTTTTCTCGTAAACTGGTGTCTTGTTGCCGCAGACAAGTGCCATACGTCATACTCTCCAAGGAATGGAGGTGGTCGTTGGCGAACGCCTAACTCCAGAGGTCTTTTACCATATCTGCTCAACAGGGAGGTCCCTGCAACTTCGGAACAAGTCGTATACGCTCTGAACATTATGCTTGCCGATGTGGAGGAGCACCTTGTCCTTGCTTGTGATCCCCAGTTCGTCAATTATATCTTGTATGCCACCGGTCCCGGGCAGGTGTATTCTATTCGTGATGTTGGCCTTAGAGTTCTCGTCGCTGCGTGCCAATCCTTACTCCATACATACGATGCAGACAGACTCGCAACGCTAGCCGCTGACTGCGATCTTGTTCGTTTCCTTCATCGTGCAATCCTGAAGCACTTCCACAGAGGTTGTGTGTTTAACGTGATTGCTCTGCAATGTGCGCCACCACCCTGGAAATTTTCAAGAGTCAATGCAGGGTATGATCGATAATCAACCCTGCCGTGATACCAATCGGAGCCACCATCATTGTGCACGTTTTCCCGTTCTTCTCGGATTCCTCTTTAAAGTCATCCGGTGTAGGTTGGTCTTGTGGTCCATAGTCCATGCGCTTCGCCGTATCATCAAAATCTTTTTGGGGCTCAGGCGTTCATTTGCAGGTGAGAATTCATGAAGTGCCGAGTTCCGCCAGCGGAAGGTTATATGCATTGTTGCAAGGCTCAGTACGTCCCATTTCCGAGCTTTACCCATGACGCTATGTTCCAGGTCTTCGTTTCTCGTTGCCACAGGAAAACGTATTATGCTTTGTCTTTGAAGAGTTTAGGCTCGATTAGATTCGACGCGCGATCTCCTTAGCGAGGAGGTAGCAAGACAGATAGTAGCGATGCCACTGCAGTGGGTTTGGATAACGAGGAGCCAGATCCCGGATTCGACTCAGGTTTGGTATTGGACCAACCTGGACGTTTTGCTAACTGTGATATTAGCCGGTGGTGCTGACGCGGTTCGGCTACATCAAGACGTCGTGTGGGAGCGAGTCGACTAGAATTGACAGTCCAAGGGGCAAACTAATGCGCAATGCTTGTCATACTGGCTATATCGTTTACTGAGAATGTTGACTAAGGTTATCACCCTTCTGGAGTTGCGAGCCCTGCGTCACCGACCTCTGCACGTACGTTCATATCTCCTGTTTTCGTCGCGACTCGTGCTGTGCTCCCCAACAATCCTTCCATACCCGTTTTGGTCGCATCAGGATCGACAGCCATTTGAGTCGAGCATGAGCGAAATGGATGTTTGCATACTGCTTCCGTGACATGGCATCTTTGCTTTCCGGCACCTCGACCACGTCAATGCGCCTTGTGGTCCGAGTCCAATCGGACGAGTCCGTCTGGTCACACCCTGATTGCTTTTTGGTCCCCTCCGAATTTGTCTAACTCTAATCCCATGTCCGACAAATGATCTGTCTGATCATCATCTGTTTGCAGTGCTGCCATTTGTCTCTGCACTGCCAGACTGATATCGCGAGTCGAATGCGTTCGAGTTCGTAATCTTCGAAGGTTGAGCACAAGGCGTTGGCCCATGACAGCGAGAAACGTTGTCGAGATTCTGGAACGTAACGTCACGCGGTCGTACTAGAAAACAAAGAAGCGGGAATGCGATCGCGGAATATGCTCACAACTGATTAATCATGTCTCTTGGATCCTTTTTTCGAGATATGATCAACCTCTGGGGCATCGATTGGATGGCATAGTACTTACGTCGATGTAGATGGTCCTATGATCTCAAGTGAGGGACAGAATGATAGTCATATTGAACAAACGACGTACCAGCATACAATGCATAGGAGGGAGTTGAACAGGGTTGCCTGGACGAATATTATTAGATGAGCGAGTCTGACATCTCAGAATTTTCCTTTGAGAGTCTCACAACGTAAAACAAAATAGCTATAGCATTGGTCAGAAAAGATAGACGTGGTTTGCAATGGCCTCACCGTCTCGCGTGAGAAGACGGACTAAACGTGAAGGGTACACCCCGCGGGACACCTTACTCATCCGATGAAGGCTATAATATATAACTACTAATATGAAACTATCGAGAACAAGTCTTTTCGGGAATAGAGTGAGCATACCATACCTAACCATGGTTCACTCACGTTATAAACAAGAGTGTCCACTGAGGATTTCAATGTTGCAGCAGATCTCGGTGGCTTGAATTGGAGAAGAACTTACGAGGTTGGCTACGATGTAAGTGTGAGAACAGGAGGACGAGTGAAATGAGGGACGTACGGGGTGCAGGCGCAATGCACATGCCAGTTTCGTTTAGATACTTGAAATGAGGTGCTGGACAAAAGCTGTGAGACACCAAAGGAACTTGAGAATTTGACAACTCACGACCTCCATGAGTCCAAAAGTAGAGTACCACGCCGAGGACAACCAAAGCATAAATGATATATAGTATATTCCACACCAGGGCAACGACACGTTTGCATCCCAAGATCGCGCAAGCACGGATTACGACCAAGACTGTGCTCCACTCATCAACAAAATGAACGCCTGAAATATGACCGGTGTACTCACGGCGGATTGATTCTCCGGAAATAATTGCAAAGATTGGGAGGTATAGTAGAAAGGCGGCACAAAACTGGTGGTTAATTGAGCTGCACAACTGACAGAGAAGCACAACAGAGGTCTACCTTCTCAGAGCCATGACTCAGGTAGCCAGTCTCCTCGAGCGCTATGAATCCCTGTCCAATAAGAGTACAATACCGGTTTACTAGGAAGAGTATCTTGACGATAGACCACGAGGCATCCCAGATATGAGCCACCTGTCAATAAAGGGTGTCTAGCGAACTAATTTGCAGTCGTAGCACCCGACATACCTCGAGCGAAAGAGTGAGGAAATAATCGTAAAGAAGAAAAGTGTACCCTGCGAAGGCGCATAGCCTTCTCTGACTGGATTAACTGGAGGAAGAGATATCCAGCAGGAACTCTCACTTGCGGGTAAACAACTGGTTCAGAGTTTCTGGTGGTATGAACATGCGGACAAAGAGATGAAGTTAACCGGATTAGGGTCGAAGAATGGGGTCCAAAGGGAACTAGAAGAGGTGCATGGTATTTGGTATCCGAGTCCTGACTGGAGGTACCTAGGTCAGGGGCGTCTCAGTTATCGATCACTCGTTACCCTGCTTAAAAGATTTTGCGGCGTGTGCTGTGAAATAAACCTCGAAGTTGGAGACTCGGGAACTCGTCAAATTTCATTTTCGCTTGCTATCTTCCAATCGGTGGCTTTCCGAGCCAATGGAATCTGTCATGATACGGGGTTAATGCTGTCAAACCGAAACGTCGCAGACGTGGCACCGTGACAGAACCCCGGACAATATCTAGGTCACCCAGATCCCGATCCGGACGAAAATTGGGGATTTTGGCCTGTTTACCCTGGTGCTGGTCCGGACACGAAGTGCTGAAAATGGGTGTCTATTCGGGTCCGGCATCCGGACATCTGGAGGGACCGTAGGACAAGGCACTGGCAGATCCCAGTCCGGACAAGATCTTGGGAGGTCGACACTGAAGATTAGCAGCCGGACAATAGTGAAGTGGTTCAGATGGTGGGCTACGAGCTTTATGTTTTCACTCGTTAGGCTACGTCGAGTTCAATCACCATGTGTGCAGATGTTTTTTTATGTGCTACGGATTGACTGAACAAACTATCCGAGTCTCTACGACCGTAACAAAATTTTTTCAAATTTGCTCAAAACATCATGGATCCTAATGTCTGCAGACATTGATCTCGACACCCCCAGGCCCGTCGATCTCACTCAATTGTAGTTTGGACAAGGAAAAACGTACAACATAGAGACACTGCTCCAGTTCCCGGAGTTCCGGTCATCGAAGCATGTAATGCTACGATGCGGCGTCTTCCCAACACCCGCGGTGACCCACCAAACACTCGCACCGTCCAGATCTCCCTGTGACTGTTCTCCTTCGACCAAGCTGCCCGTCATGTCGGGTTCCGTTGTGACACTTGCACTAGCATGTTGGTTCAGACGCGTGACGTTGTCGTCGTGAGGTCGCGGATGTAGGATTTGTGTTCATGTCGGTGCACTGAACATTGTGCATGCACATCGACATGGATGGCCGGGTCAACCTCATGAGGGTAATGATATGGGTATGGGTAGGAGATGGGGACGAAAGTTATGCATTGACACTAATTCGGCGGACTACCCCGAAGCTTGAGCGAGGCTGTTTCGTTCCCAATCCGGTCCAGGCGTCTTTAATCCACTTTGACAACAACACTTCTGTGTCACTCGTGTGAATCTTCGGATGGCGAGGGGGACTTCGTGGGGAAATGTTGTCCCCACGAAGAACCGCATGGCACCGAAAAAGTGCAAGCGGGCGCTCGAAAAGGCCCCACGTGCCCGCACCACATACGGGAGAATGCCCACGCGCCTGGGTATTTCTGGCGTTTCGTCGCCGAGCTGGAAGCGGCGGTCGGGGTAGCGGTAGCCCCCTGATGAGAGCTTTCGCCAGCTCGAAACCGCTGCCTATCCCGCCTCTGCTCGTACTGTATGCGCTCTGCGCAGTCCGGCCCCGATCCTCGGAGAGGGGCGCCTGACGGGCGAGCATGCGGTGTCGACAGCCTGGGACTCCCCCTTCGCACACAGCCCGCCCAAACATAATATCAGAGACCCACACTAATGTAGCAGGCTAGCAGCAAGGGGTCGGCTAAAACACTCTTTTCTTCTAGAGCTTTTCATAATGGTGAGCTGCTAGTGGCACGACCTAGTGTTACAGCCACATGCAAGGCTATACGATCCATCAGACACGTGGAAGAAAACTCACCAGCAAGTTAGTGCAATATATGTAGTACCAAATTGGTTAGGAAAGCCCAGAAGCTCGGGTGCTCAGCGCATAGGGTCGGCTGTTCTCCTTTGCGACTGAATCAAACTTCAGTAGCCACGAATGCGCATGTTTCAGTAAGTATTGTAAGCTTTCATCAGTGAAAGGGGTGGTTGTCCTGGGATGTCCTGACTAGTCCTGACATCGGCTACCATTCAATCGTAGCGAACACTAGTTCAGTGATGTTGTACTTCAGATTCCGTGAATCTGCCCACCTATTTATTTAGGAGAGCCAATGCACTTGTCATCGAACAACCCTCCCCCTTGATCCTTCTTTGCTAGAGTCGACTCACTCTACTGGGAACATGGCTAACGATCTACAATCCGTTTCCGCGTCGTTGCAACTGACTAACTATATGTCTGGTATGGATGAGTATTTACGTCTGTCGCGGTGACCAGATTCAGTGACACACCGCAGTTGCAATGACTACCGCTATTGTATATGATTACAGTAAGTAGAATTATTTCTCGGTCATGCTTTCTCTCTGGAATTCGAATTCATAGCTATCACATTCGCAAGAGAGGTACTCTATATTTTCCGCGATTACTCTCCTGCTTAAGATACCCACAGATAAACTATGTCTGGGTTGAGTGGCCAAAATTTTCATTAACATTAACTGATCTGACGCCGTTTATCCTAGAACCAGCCATGGACATGGGTCTCTACGTTATTTGTTATTGTCAGTATCCAGTGCCTCCAGTCCACATTCATACTAAATTTTTCCGAGATCCGCTATGTTGGACTATTCATTGGCATGTAAGTGACTCCAACCGAGAATGCTAGAGGGGACTGACTCAATGATTTGTTATACAAAGAATTCGAGGGCTTTGTATGTACCAAACTGCTTCCTCGTGAATCTCACTTTCACGACTCATTGAAAGATGGGAGTGCGTTCATGCCTGTCCCGGAACTGGTATGTTTTTCCCGTAATACCATGATGCATTCCACGGCTGAAGCACTGATGGGTATATACAACGATAGACGTACGTACCTGTGCACTGTCCATCTCTTCCAGTTCATTCAACGGATGTATTGTTAATATATCGGGGCTAGATGTAAGCGTTAATAGTTCGGCCTTCGAACGTGACCAAAATAATCATACATCAAAGGTACCATACTCCTTTTCACGTGCAATTGGGCGGCCCTCCCGTTCCTCGCTGCCATGGATTGTACGTGATCCTACACCTCATGTGTCTACTAAGCTAAAACGTATTTAAACTAGTGGTGATGATCTTCCGGTTGTACGCAATGTACCAGGGATCCAGGATTGTCCTTGGTGTACTCATTGCATTTTATGTGTCCACCATGCTCTTCGATATTATTTCCGTCGGCCTCTACAACCACGCTCATATATCTGGTGTGTATCGATTGACGCTTTGACACAGGAACTATCTTTACTCCTTTCCAGTGAGCAGCACCCGAGTGCTCGATGAATCTTTTTGCAATGTAGCATACACCTCCTTACCCCGGCTAAATTTTTATGCATTCATTCCTGCATTCGTTCTCGCTTCCCTCATGTTCATCTTTGCCCTCATCCGACTCCTAAAGGAATCGCTTCAGATGTACAGGGCGACACGCCAATGGCTACCTAGTCGGTACACCAACCTGCTCGTCAAGGAGAACTTCCTCTACTTCTCGGTGTACGTGGCACCACCTTGACTTTTCGCCATCTCTGACAGCGTTTCCACCTGCCAACAGGTATTTGCTCTCCACCAGTGTGAACTCTGTGCAACCGAATAACGGGGGAATGCTGAGGGCGGTAATGGACACATTGACCAGCGTCTTGCTGTTCACTTTTTGCTCTCGGTTCATCTTGAGTATGCGTGGGTTGTACGTACGTGACAGTCGACGTGTCCAGCAGGGGAGCTCGGGGATCGACACAGCATTTGGCTTTTCGGCGCAGTCACCCAGTAGCGTTAGGTTTGCAGATGAAGAGATGGATTTATCGCTGGAGAGCATTGAAGACGCAGACGATGAATAAACTGATAGAAATGATGAATAGGTGGGACCTTGTTACAGTAATAGGGTTATCCGTCATAAATACACTAAAGATCTCATCCTACTGGTATCGCAAATGCCGCATCGCCACTCTCCGCAATATTGACGTTCGTTGTCATCGCATCTGGTCGGGGGTCCACATCTTGAACCGCACTTTCTGGCCCCACCTCTGGGTCTGTCGCCATCACGCCCTGCTCTGCGACTATTCCCTCCATTCCCGTGCCCGTTGCAGTAGGTTCAACAACCATATCAGCGTCGGTCTCCATTTCTGCAATCGCTCGTCTACAGGAAACGACGACAATCAGCAATGACACGTCAACAAAGAACACAAACGAGGTCACGCACGCATAGGCATCTCGGCAATCCTTTCGGATGCTTGCCGTCTTCCAACGTTGCCGACGCGAGGCTGGAGCGAGCAGTTCAGCGTCCAGGGCTGGTCAGACCCAATTAGAGAAATCACGGTATCCAGATACACTGCTCACCGTTGTCTTCACCCAGTAGTAGGAGCCGAGTTGTTCCAATCCATTGCCTGTCCAGCGTGACATGTGAGTAGGTGTCGTCGCAGGCAACATATACACACACCATTGGGACGACTTGTCATAGAATTGAATCAGGTGCAAAGTACCATCGCCAGTTCTACGGCCTACGCCACGCGATTTCTTCACCGCAGGAGGAATACGTTCATCGTCTGGTTCATAGACCACCGCCGGCCACCACGGATAAGTGTCTAATAGATGCGTCAGCGTTTGTGTGATGTTCGAAACGAGTTCACCGAACCTGCTTTAGCCCAAACTGGAGGGACGGTTCGATCAGCGAAATAAATTACCGTAACTCATGACACAACGCTCACCGAGTGTTCCTCCTTCGAGGGTCTTGCCTTCTGGAAGAATAACCGCACCTGGCCCAGGTTGCGGTGCCGTGGAAGGGCCCGCAATAGGCGGTGGCGGCGGGGGAGCCACGACAGGTTGTTCCTTGGCATCTTCCTCTTCGCTCTCGAGCTCGCTAAGAGAGGACAAGTCAGAGTCACGACCCTCACGCTTATCACGTGTAACCAGTTGAGCTTGGGTTTGCGCAGAAGCTGCTGCTGCCGCCGCCGCCGCCGCCTTTTCTGCCTTTCGACGCGATGCCTTTTCCCTGCGAGTAGCTGGCGTATCCAGTTCTTCGATAATGATCTTGCCACCAACAGCGATAATGTTCGTATACCGGTCTCTTGGGATAGCAGCAATGCGGGCTTCCAATTCGGCTTGTGTCTCTTCGTGAACTTTCGCTGGCTCAGGTTCAGGTTCAGGTCCGAGGATGGGCTCAGGAGCAAGTTCGGGAGCAAGTTCGGTGACAGGTTCGGGAGCAGGTGCGAGCGCGGGTACAATGACGAATTCGGAAGTAGATACAGGTACGGGTGCAACGACAGGTTCAGGTGCAGGTGCAGGTGCAATGACAGGCTCGGAAGCGGGTATAGGTACAGTTGCAACGACGGGTTCGGGAATAGGCTGCGGGACAGCGACAGGAGTAAGAGTAGGGCCAGGCACAGGTTCGAAGACAGGTTCGAAGGTAGGTTCGGGTACGGGTGCAAGAGCAAGGATGGGAACGGTGACCTCGGGCTCCGCCTCTGGTTGTTCGACGTCCATCGAGACGTCCACCTCAGTCTCTTCTTCAACAGTCAGACCCGATGGTCCAGCAAGTTCCTCGGGAGGAGCCGTTCCATGAATGGTCTGATTCTCTGACGCGGTCGTACTGATCGTCGAGAGTTTCGACGTGCCGCGCTCTGCTGAGATGGGCGATGAACCAGCGAGAACGGAAAGAGTCCATCGACACCCACCTGTTCGCATCCGTTTTTTTGGCGGAAGTAATGGCAGTCTCTCAACGGTTTGCCTTCCCCGCCGTTTCTGTCCTGTAGGTAGGATCCAACCAGCATCGAACATCTTGAACGATCCTTGACTATCCACATCTTCAACCAGCTCCGGCTGACCCGTCGCTCGCGCCTTGGTAGGTTTCTTGACCGTTTCTGCACCACCTGATTCCTCCACTTCCTCTTGAACCTGTTCTGTGACGACAGCTCCTGCAGCTTCTGCCTCGAAAGCCGCTGCGGCAGCGAGTGCACGTCGAGTACGAGGAGCACGGAATCCAGGAGCACCTTCGAGAGCACCAGGTTCCACAGGCTTGGAAGCCTTTGCGCCCTTCTTTTTGCTTGCTTTCGGCTTTGGGGGAGGTGGTGGTGGCGGCGGTTTGATCCGTCCCAGTTCATAGTCGAATAGAGAAGTGAGCGGGTCGGTCTCAAGAACGAGGGTGATGACATCTCGTATCTGTTCTTGCGAAACGAGGAGACGCAGCGTTTCAAGAGGTAATTCAAAGTCACCAAGAGAAGACTCCGTGTTGTCTGAATTTGGATGTTGGTATCGCAATGAGACCAACTCTTCCAGGATAGGTTGGATGGTGGTTTGCATTCGCTGAGCAGTCTTGTAAAACGTCGTCCCAGGTTTATTATATAGAACCGCATTGGACAACACGAGCTCGACGTCACCCTAAAGACGATGCAGAGGCAGATCAATCACCCAGGAACGAATACTCTCATCACAACTCGCCTTGAAAGTCTCGAAATCCCAGTATTCGTGTCGATCTAATTTTGTATCGATGGTGTCCCAAGTCATAGGGTTCTTAATAACCTCGTAATAGTCAGGAACTTCAGTTCCA
>JBBPTE010000172.1:0-24944 GCA_038093935.1 Tylopilus cf. pallidocervicolor | reverse complement strand
TATAAAGGGGGTAGGCATGCATGTAAATGCATGGATTGTGCCTTATCCATAATAGTGCAGATGAATTGTTTCACATGCCTGTTCTGCTGATGAGCATAAGGGGCAGACTGGTGGATGTGAATGCCATTGTCACATAGGTATTCCGTAAAAGCCTTTGAAGTGAATTCACCTCTGGCATTGGATTGCCAATGTTTTATGTTGGTGTTGTACTATATATGAATGTAGGCAAAAATTGTTTGGTGGCATGTAATGCCTGGTCTTTTGATCAGAGACATACCATCCAACCCATGGAGGTGTAATTGTCATAGAAGACAATGACATACTTGTATTTATGATATGACTCAACCTCAAAAGACTTGAGATCAGAGTGTATTAACTCAAAGGAAGCAGTTGCCCACATCTCGCTATGATGGAATGTCCTGTTGGGTTGTTTTCCCAGTTGACAGCCAGGGCAGATTGGCAGGTGAGAGGGAATCTTGACATCGGGGAAGTTCTTGACATGTTTCTTGGCAGCTTTAATGGTCTCTTTTGAGGCATGATCAAGGCATCAGTGGAGGAGTTCATAGTTCATATTGGTCATGAATGTCAGTTTTGTGTGTGCTTTTAGAGGCTTACTGCACATCCAATATATGGTGTCCTGACCATGTCAATGAAATAACAAAATTTTGTGCTTAGAGCACTTGTCATAAAAGTCTATTTGTCTGGTGGTATGTGTAACCATCAGACATGTGTTGTTGAGTAAGGTTCCCATGGAGATTAACTTTACAGTACAATCAGGCATGTAGATCACTGGTGATAACCACACAGGGTGATCTTGATAGCTCATGATTATGGTACCAACTCCTAATATGGGAGCATGACCATTCGCAGTTTGGGTATACTTCAGGTTTATAAACACCAAGTATTCAATGAAATTGGACTTGTCATATGTAAAATGAAAGAATGCTCCCAAATCAAGTAACCACATGTCAGGTGATACTGATCTTGTGCTTTCTTTTGCTTTTTTCTTTTGATCCTTACTGCAGTTATCACACAATAAATATGGCACTGCAGTAGATATATTGTCCATGTGGCTATCTACTACAGGAGGGGGTATCACCAATGCAAAAGTATGTATGTTCTGTAAAAAACATCTTTTGTCAGCCTCTGTGTAGGATGGACAAAGGAAGGAAGGTACTTGTCAAGTGGCACTGTCCACAAAAAAGCAGTTGATGACATAGTCATCCACCTCATCACTGTACTCCCTGAGGTTCACCATGTCCTCATTCATGCACTCATCTGAGTCCATGTCCACATTGGCATTCATGATAGCATTGGAGATGCCCACAATGAAGGGGCCAGTTGTGCAGATGGGCATGTCACCCAAGGAGGAGGGGCTGCCAATGGTGCCGAGGGAGGGAGTGGACTGGTGAGAGATTCACTCAGTGAGAAAGGGGCCCATGGTGTGTTCTCCAGTCCAGGAGAAATAGTCATCATCATTATAACAATAGTTGGCAATGGGGTCCAGGTTGTGGACTGTTTGAATCAATGCCTTGACTCCAAGGCAGTTGGTGAGGGTAATGGTGCACTGCACCTGTTTGAAGGTGGGTAGGCCATATTAGGCCATGCTGGGAGTGTGCACAAGGGCATGCGGATCAGATATGGACATATCAAAAGTGGTGGGGGCAGGGGAGAGGACAACAGGTTCCTTTAAAAAGTGAACAAAAGTGAACAAGGCAGAGGACTGCTCTGCAGCATGATGGGTGTGCTTTTTGGCATGCTTGCCTTCAGCCTTTTCAGACCAGTAGCCTTCTCATTGCTGCTTCTTCTTTTTGGCCCCATTGTTGGAGCCAGAGGCAGTGGGCTGCTGTTGTTTGGAGAACTGGGAGTCTCCCTCCTTACATTTTATATTCCTGGCCTTGTGGGCCTGGGATCCTTGTTGCCTGCCATTGTGGGGCTTCCTCTTGTTGGCATGTTGCTGCCATACTGCAATGGTTATCTTTTCTATAATGTTGGTGGTGGGGACCTTCCCCTTTATCTTGTTGCCATCCTTGTCCTTGTCCTCTAATGTGGCGGCATTGAGGAGCTGGGTGGTGAAGTCAGTGTACTTTGGCAGCTTGGTGAGGAGGATTATTGTTTGTATATTAGATGAGATGGGGTATTCCAGCAATTCCAGCTGGGCAAAATGGACATTGGCCTTTGAGAATGTCTGTGCTGGATGGTTGTTCTCAGGGAAGGAAAGAGCCATGAGGCTTTTGAACTCCATGTAGGCAGAGGCAATGAAAGGGATGTCAAAAGTTTTCTTGAGCTCGTCTCAGAGGCCAAGCCCAGTCTGCTTGTCAGCAAAACAACCAACAAGGTTAGCATCCATCTTGAGGCATAAAGCTCTAAGGACCTTGTTGTCATTTTTGTCCCAAGCCAGCTGCTTTTCTTTAGCAGCCTCAAGGGCATCTCCAGTGAGGGTGGGGGGGACCTCAGGGCAGGATCAGTATATTTTGGCCCAGAGGCTGGAGAAGTGGAGGTACACCTCCATTTGCTGTACCCAATGCTTGTAGTTGGGGCCAGAGAGGGTTGGGAGTTCCTTGGTAAAAGAAGACATTTTTGTTGTATGGATCTAGGAGGAACATGTTAGCTCATTGTCTAGGACAGTGAGGAAAGCAGTGTATCTGCTTCACCGAACATTCCATGGTCTTAGATTCAGAGAAACATAATCTCCCCTTGTTTAGTGTCCATTTTTGACCATCTTGGAGAGCATGGCCACATCCACCAAGTGTTCAGCATTGCCGCACGAATGGTCTATGTTCTCCAGGTGGTCACCTACTGGTGTCATCAGCATTTCCACTCAGACAACACCCAGGGCTCATAACCTATTGCAATAGTGCATACACTAAGTACTAGAATACACCACTGGCTTATCTGGTATATAAGTGAGGGCTTACTAGAATGTTGGGGTGCTGTGTTAAGAGTGTTATTCAATTTCAGACTCAGCCAAGCCTTTTGTACTCTACAGGATTATATAATACTACTATAAGAAGTATTTGTTTGTGGGTATTCCTGCTTATACCACAAATAGTAACTTCTGAAGATCAACAATCAGGGGGTGGTGATTCCAGGGAAACTGACCTACCAGGCAAGCTAGGTGGAAAAGAAAGTGGGTTACAATTAGAAGGAGTGTGGTTACCTTCACCTGCTGTGCCAGGCTCCAAGTCATCATTCTGATGAGAGCTTGAACTCTGCAGTTGGAAGTGAGCAAGAAGACTCATGCCAGGAAGCCAATGGCCAGTGAAGGAGTGAGGTCTGCAGTCATGCCATCAGTGGTTAAGAACTTCAAATGTTCAAATGTTTTGCACACTTTGGCCAAGAACTATGATCATGTGATTTAGCCAGATCAAAATGTGCAAAAAGCATGGATGAAGCATGGCAAATCATATACATTGGTAAGAGTGATGATATAGATGTGTGGTGAAGGCTGAAAGCTAGTATCCTACATGGAGTCTGAGTAATATCTACTGGTAGGTAGGATAGGTGTTACAATTCCTTCATTCCTTGTTCCCATTGTACCATGACCATGCCTATATTTCTCTTTTTTTTTGGATCATCCTTTTGTTTTGTGATGACTCATTCCCTTCTCATCATTATTGGCTGATTAACTTACTGACTTTAGTCACTACCAGCTGATTACTCACTTGCTCCATCATCACTTACCTTCCTCCATTGACTCATGCCTGTTCTTTCTCCTTCTACAACCTTCCATTTGATTACCAATACTAGATACCTCAATGGTATATAAACCTTGCAGAACTACCCATGTTCCTTAGCTAGTTCTTCCTTAGGAATACACTTGGTTCTTCTATTGAATCTTGTGGCTGGCTCCCTTAGTCACCCCTCCTCATCAAACTATTTGTCTTTCACTTTCCTTCTTCCACCAGAAGGTTGACAGCTCTCAGTCCCACCAAATCTTAGAACAACCTTCATCGTTACCTCCCTTCTCAATGCTAGAAGGTTGATGGTCCTTAGTCCTTTAGTTGCAACTCCTTTGTTGTCTCATGGAACTCTTCATCACTCTCCTGCCTCCACTTAAGGCTATGCTCACTCCTACCCAGATCAGGTGTAATAATAGGAGTATGAGTTGTCTGATGCAGCAAACTTGAAGAGGCTAAGGAAGTGGATCCAAGGTTGGGAGGCTGGTAGGGGTGGTGAAAGCTAGTCACAACTTCCTGTGGTGACTGGGTTGCATGTAATGGAATGTATACAGGGTGCATTAGATAAGTTTGAATTAGCTAATATGGCATTGGAAGGGATTGGGAATCACTTGGCATAGGAATAATGGGTTGATACCATAGATTTGAATTGCTAGTGCCTAAATGAGTGTAAACTGGTGCAGGATGAGATGAAAATGAACTTGAAGGCTGTGGATTCAATGGGGTTGCATAAGACTGTACCAACTTGGCATTGGTTTGGGCCTTGCCCTTGCCCTTGCCCTTTCCATGTATTGGTTGACATTTCATAGGCTGACTTGGATCTGGCTCCATTGATGAGGGCTCATGACTTGTTTCGAAGTCACCTGCCAGCTTGCTATCCATCTTTGACCACAGAACTTGTGCAGCCTCAGCATGCAAGTGGTTGTGATCCAATATCAATGGTGCATAGATCTCATCATAAAGGGCTGAAGGGATTGCAGCCTTGATCCATTGATAGTTGTGAATTGATGATGTGTTGACAATATATTCATTTGTGCTTGCATGCTCTAGAAAAGCCTTCACCCATGATGTGGAAATGCATTCTTGCTTCTCTGCTACTAAAGAAGTTGCATCACAGCCAGATGCTGGACAATCATGCTGGATATTGATTGTGCAGATAATGTCCTGATTAGGCTTCAATATACAAGTTATACAAGGCATTGAAATGACTTACAGAAGGTGAAAGAACCATGTTTTGTTCTGGTGTTGGATATCTAATATATGGAATGTGCAACTGAGGGTGTAAACCAAGAAGAATCTCAAAGACACTAATAACAATATGGGAGGCTTTGCATGGATCTTGAATAGGAACCAACACTTCTTTGATGCAATCAATTTGATATTCTTGATGATACTTGATGATTGTGTGTGATTCAACCTTTGTGTTGTCTCTGTTAGCAGCCATAAAGGAGGCAGCTGCATAAAATCATGTGCCTCACTTGGGTATGGCTGCTGACTTGTATTTGGTAGCCTCTGTCTTATTCCAGTCAATGGAGTAAGCAGCTTCCATAGGGCATGGTAGTTGTGCTGCACCTTTCATCAAGATTGAGCAGTGTGTGGATCCAAACATTAAAATTGACTCACTGACCATATTAGATTTTATATCAGGGAATCCCAATAGATGGCATTTATGAGGGTGAGTGTCAAAGTATTTCAGTACAACTGGTCTTGCTTTCATCCATTTTCATGCATCCAGATCATGCCATGTCCCTCCAGACAGGACATGTTTCATATTGTCTTGTTTTGCAAAAAGTCAACATGCATCACAGCTCAGTGCTTGGCAGTTGCTGTAAACTGATGACAAACAATAAATACCATTAAATAATTCATATCACTCAGTTGAATAAAAGATAGACAGCTCAAATCTTTGGATAAATATAGGTAAATGGATGAGAAGATGAAATTTTGCTTTTGTTAGAAGAATGCTTGGCACATACTGTGCATTGATGGTGAGGAAGTTGCCAATGATGTTATATCTGATCTGGATAGGAGTGAGCATAGCCTTAGGTGGAGGCAGGAGAGCAATGAAGAGTTCTGTGAGATGACAAAGGAGTTGCAACTAAAGAACTAAGGACTGTCAACCTTCTAGCATTGAGAAGGGAGGTAATGATGAAGGTCATTCTAAGATTTGGTGGGACTAAGGACCATCAACCTTCTAGTGTTAAGAAGGGAGGTAATGATGAAGGTTGTTCTAAGATTCAGTGGGACTGAGAGCTGTCAACCTTCTGATGGAAGAAGGGAAGTGAAAGACTAATGGTTTGATGAGGAGGGGCAACTAAGGGAGCCAGCCACAAGGTTCAACAGGAGAATCAAGTGTATTCCTAAGGAAGAACTAGCTAAGG
Source organism: Tylopilus cf. pallidocervicolor (assembly GCA_038093935.1). Classification (NCBI taxonomy): domain Eukaryota; kingdom Fungi; phylum Basidiomycota; class Agaricomycetes; order Boletales; family Boletaceae; genus Tylopilus; species Tylopilus cf. pallidocervicolor. The sequence goes on along the minus strand of JBBPTE010000172.1, from coordinate 18,883 downwards.
AACATGGGTAGTTCTGCAAGGTTTATATACCATTGGAGTATCTAGTATTGGTAATCAAATGGAAGGTTGTAGAAGGAGAAAGAACAGGCATGAGTCAATGGAGGAAGGTAAGTGATGATGGAGCAAATAAGTAATCAGCTGGTAGTAACTAAAGTCAGTGAGATAATTAGCCAACAATGATGAGAAGGGAATAAGTCATCACAAAATGAAAGGATGGGAGGAAGGTAAGTGATGATGGAGCAAATGAGTAATTGGCCAGTAGTGACTAAAGTTGGTGAGGTAATCGGCTGATGATGATGAGAAGAGAATGAGTCATCATGAAATAAAAGGATGGTCCAAGAAAAGAGAAATATAGGCATGGTCATGGTACAATGGGAACAAGAAATGAAGGAATCATAACAAATAACATGAGAGAGTGTAACCTAGGTCACAGTAAGTAGACATTTACTACCAACAAGATGCACTCACAAGGTATTCTTCTGTATTCTCGATTGATGTATGCCAGAGAAGTACAACCAGTTTTCCAATTAGCAACCATCCTTGATGGACTTTTTTGGGAATAAGGTCATATATTAGATATGGCATAACTTGAGCAAGGGTTTTGAAATGCTTTCCAACAAGTCCACATTTGTATCTAAGAATATAGTTGGCATCAAGAGTTGGGATGTTCAGGCCCTCTTGATTAATAGATGCCAGTTAAATCTGGAACAAACCCATGAGCTGGGCTTTTTCAAGTATATATGTTGTCTGCCCCCAAAGATATTTGATGACACCAAGGAGTATGGTGTGAAGGATCTCAGTGGGAGTGTCTTGATGAATGTCAACTCCAGGCATTGAAAGGAGCAGATTAATACAGTTATTGAGTGATTGACCTCCGAGAAGTAGGTCCAGTTCAGCATTTAAGTGGACAGCAACCTCAGCCTTTGGTAGTCTAGGTTTTCCAGTGGTTTCCTTCTGTAGCATCTTGCCAAGCACAAGAAGTCACTCCACAATCAGAGTGGTTGCGCTGTCCTTGATCCCAGTTTGACTAACAGTGTTCTTCACCTTTCCTGTACCACCAGATACCATTGAAAGCTCAATTTGCTTTTTAACTTCAGCACAGGTGTCTTCAGGAGTACACAACTCACCACACTGAGAATTTAGATTGGCACAGTTACCTATAGTATGCAAAGTATACATACCTGAAAGATCTCACTGTATCCTTGATCAGATTTTTTCTCAGCATTTGTGCCACCAGCCTTGCAAGTACAGCATAGATAATTGCACTTCAGCCCATCATGGCTGGACTCTTCGGCTTACATTGGGTTGTTGCCAGCAAAGAGTAGATTATATGGGATTAACATGACTTCTTCATTGTGCTTCACATCAAACATAATGATGGGGTCATCAGTTGCTTTTCTGATATGTGACTAAGTAATGAAATAGAGATGAGTCAACACAAAAATGTACTGGATTGAGTCTTTGATGCCCTGCATCAGTTCCATGGGGGTAGCATGAGGTGAACCCATTATTAACTGGATTGTGAATTCTTGCTCAAGCATTCATCATGGCAATAAAGCATTAGATATATAAACAACATGGTGCTTGTTCCATTGTTTTGAGACATTTCCTGACATATCATCCATAAACAAAATGAGAAGGACAGTATAAACCATGCATTTGCCTGATTTTTTCCAGAGTGGATTGGCATTAGATTAGAAAATGTTGTTGAGGAAGCTATGGAGATGTCAGATACTTTGTGCTTTGAAACAGAAATGAACAAACCTATAAAATGAATACCTGAATCTCCTGCTTTGTGTCAGAGATCTTCAAATGTTTGAATGAATGTCAAAACCTCAACAATGATCATTTCAGGATCAACAGCATATCCCTTCTATAATGAAAAATAAATAAATACTCTCAGCACCATATGCCTCAGTAGAAACTAACTGCTGTCTCAGAAACCTCATGTCCTAGAGCAAGAATATTTGGCTCTGAATGTTCTGGTGTCCATGCTTGGAAGAATTTCTTTGGAATGAAGAATTGACCAGAAGATTGCTGAAGTAGCTCATTGATGAAATAGATACCACAATGAACATGAACACAAGGTGGTGCAAGAGTATCCAATAGGCCATCAAGCATCTTGGTGCCATGATGCACTTGTGACATGCAACCTTGTCCATCCTCAGGGTATTCTTGCATTGCAAATTGAGTGAGAGGGTTCACAAAATCCTACAAGAGCCAAAATTCAGCAACTCAATGATGGCTTGAATGATATAAGTCATGGTGCTTACCATCGCAATGGCTTTGTTTATAGCATTGAGGTAGAAGACATTGCCTGATGCAGCAATCATCTTTTCTGTTGGCTTCCCAAGAAGCTTTATGAAACACTCCTGCACCTTTTCCATGGCATATATGGATGGCACCATAGCTGCACCAAGGTCCTTTGCCCATTCAAGTACCACTGCTTTCTGTGCTGTTGAGAACATCAGGTAGGAGGAACTGAAGAGCAGGTGCATCAAAAATTCCTACTGATTGTCAGCAAAAAATGAAACTGTGACAGTAAGCTGATGGGAGGACCCACCAGCTGTGAGTTCCAAGGGTATAATGGATATTCAGGGGGAACATGCATGGCTACATTGGATTTAGTAGGTCATGTACTAGGGCAATTCTTGACAGCTATCCATCAAACGAGATGATTAGAGAGAGATGATCAGGAAAGCAATACAAACCTTTGAATTCTATGCCATGCTCTTCTGGTGGAATGAGATCCAGCTCATTGAAATCCTCAGGCCCAAGTCCTAATTCATTTTCAAGTGGTGGGAGGATGTTGGTGTACACATATTTTTCACTTTCACCAATATGTTGTATCTTGTCAAAGTAATCAACATCAAGTTGAGGTTGTGGTATACCTTCACTCTCAAGTCCATCCAAAACCAGGGGAATGGCACTTTGGAGTCCATGTCTCCACTATTGAATGAACAGAAACCATTTGGCACAATTGTGAATGCATCCTGGGCAGGCAGCTCCATCAGCAGTGGCAGCAACAACAGATCTATTACAGTGGGTTCTAGTACCATGTCTTGCTTGCATAATTCCTGAAGGTTCCTCTGATGCTTCTTCAATTGAACATGGCCAGCAACATGACAGTGATGAAAAACAGGATTTTGACATACACCATGATTCTGGCAGATCTTACACATGTAATATCTGGAATTAGTGCATACAACAGTAAATACTGCAACAGAGAGGTTAGATCTAGATGCAAGAGAAAGCTGCCCATACCATTTGTGTCAACAGGCAGAAGCTTTGAGGTTCTGGTCATTAGTGTCAATTGCAGCTTGAGGTCATATGATCTCGTCGCTGTTCAATTTGTTTAAGACCATGAACATTTTTACCAGCTGGTGCAAGTCTCCATTAGCCTCTGTGAGCAGTGAAACAACCAACCATTAGTCCTGGTTGTATGTGCTATGTCTAGCAGAGTGAGCAACTTCTCTAGTCCAATATATCCCTTATCCTTGAGTATGTTGCAACTCATTTTCATTTATGGCCAGCTCCCATTTCCCTTCCTTCCACTTCCACCTCACTTTGAGCTGACTAATGCATCTCAGTGGAAAGAGCTGGCCAAACAAATTGAAGAGTACATGGTAGCGAATCCCCTGCTCAAATCTAAGCATCCAGATCACTATTATTTGACACAGGAGCTGTTCTGAATGGTGTTCATAGCTACTTACCCTGAATTTCTGGGAGGCAAATGGCCTCATTGGGATTCAATAATCGAAATGGAAGGCCAATTTGTGTCATGCTGGATGTTGGGGGGCAGATATGGTAACTTGTCAGTAACATCTCCTTGTCTGATCATCTGGGAGTAGTTTCAAGGCATCCTCTCTAAATGTTGATATCCTCGGCCTGGTGACTGCTGTGCTATTGTACTTGTCTATGTATCCCAGCAAACATGTAATGAATTCACTCTGGAACTTTGGGTTGTGTGGCATCACTGAAATTTCATAGGTGTGACATGTGACACTTGGGTTTGACTGGACTGTCTCACCCCATATTCCTTTGATTCAGCCCACTGCTACCATGCAGATCTTCATAAAGACTCTCACTGGAAAGACCATCACCCTCAAGGTGAAGTCTTCAGACACTATTGATAACGTCAAGACTAAGATCTAGGATAAGAAGAGATAAGTCTTGTGGATCCACTCTCACATCTCTTGGTCTAACATGCCATAGTATCCCTCCAGACTAGCAACACCTAATATTTGCTGGAAAGCAGCTCAAGAATGGCTGTGCCCTCTTGGATTACAATATTCAGAAGGAGCCCACCCTCCACCTCATTCTCCATCTCTGTGGTGGTATGCAGATCTTCATCAAGACCTTGATGAGCAAGATGATCACTCTCGAGGTTGAATCTTCAGATACTGTCAAAGAAAAGTATCCCCCTCCCCCTGACCAACAGCATCTTATCCTTGCTAGCAAGCAATTGGAGGATGGTCACACTCTCTCTGACTACAGCACCCAGGAGTCAACTCTTCATTTTGGTAAGTTGTTGTCTGCATCATCACACCTTGTCTAATTCCATCAAAGTTCTTTGTCTCCATAGTGGCATACAGATCTTCATCAAGATTCTCACTGGCAAGATGATTACACTGGAGGTGGAACAGCCTGATGCCATCAACAACATGAAGATGAAGATTTAGGATGAGGAATGGATTCCCCCTGACCAGTAACATCTTATCTTTGCAGGGAAGCAGCAGGAGGATGGTCACACTCTTTTTGATTACAACATTCAGGACCACTCTTCATTTCATCCTTCATCTCCATGGATCTTTGTCAAGACCCTCACTGGCAAAATGATCATGCTAGAGTTGGAATCATCCAATATCATCAACAACATAAAGACAAAGATTCAGAACAAGGAAGGCATTCCTCCTAAAGAGCAATGCCATACTTTCACTAGTGAGCAGCTTGAGGATGGTCATATCCTATTCAACTATACTGTTCAACTACAACATTCAGAAGGAGGGCATACTCCATCTTGGTAAGTAACCTGGATGAGAGTGCTGCATTTTCTCTGACAGGACCATAGTTTCTTGTCTCCTGAGCATGGCATGGCATAATTGCATCATCAGTATCATGTATTATCGAGTCTCTGTTGCAACCACTGCATAACATAGGATGGACTTAAACACTATTTTCTTTTTTTTTCTTATCTTATCGCAATAATGGATGCCATCTTATCTTTTATCTTTCACAAACCTGGCACAAGAGTGCATGGTAGGACTTGCAGTCTTGTTCCACTGGGACTCAGGATCACTAGGTTCCATCTGTCACTGAGACTCTCACCTGGTCCTGATCTTAACCAATTTAGGATACAGAGATCTCCAACACTTTTACTTTTCATTTCTGCTTTACACCTAGATGGCATTCATTTCCCACCACCACATCTATGATGAGGCATTATATGTTCATTTCTGCTCAGGGCTATGCCCTCGCTTCCATTTCTTCATTTCCATCTCACAGCCTTGATGGCTTCTCTTCCTTTTGATCCCCACTGCTATGGGATGACTCACCCTTATCTCAGCTGTGCCAAGCTTGATATGCTACTGGTTAGTATAGACTGTTATCTGGACTCTATGATAGGTCAATATCCTAGTGTACAAACATGTACACATATAGTCATCATCTATATATACCAGGAGACACTGAGGCTATGGTCCTCAGTCTAGTCTCTTGGAGTTTCCCTTCAAGTGACTTTCAATTCCTCCTCTTGTCTTGTGCAACCTGAAGCATTGCTAATACTCACATTTGCTTTCAGTTGTTTCAGTCTCATTGCAATGCCAAAATGAATGTGTGATGTACCAAACATGGTCTCATCTTCAACAAGCCATGTGGAGCCAGTGTCCAGCAAACCAATTGCAGCTGCCCTCAAGATCTAGTCTATACCCACAGCAAGATCATGCATTCTATCCACTTCATCTGTTTATCTCTATCTGTCCTTAGCACCTTCCATTAGGCAGTGGAATGATTACTACTTATTGCTTTTGCAGCAGTCAAGGGTATTTTCAATGGTTCCCTTCCTCCAATCCTTTCATTGAAAAAATATGATCTTGTGCCTAGTTTTACTTTCTCCAATGAGGAGCCATGACAAGAGTGTGCACTTCAGTCATCTCATATGTTATCATTTATGTATTTACTCCAAGCACCATGTATTTTGTGCCATCACCACATGTTAACACTAATTACTCACTCTTGCAACACCCAACTGGATATTGAAGTACCTCTCATTAAAGAGTCCAAAGGTTCGCCCACAATGAAGAGGACACAACCCCTTCCAACATTGTCCCAACAACACCTCTTTACAGGCTTATTCATGATGTACCATAGATGCTACTGAGATGTTTAGCAAATGTACCTGGGCCACCATTGCATGCAGTTCAAATTTGTCAGCATATGTCTGTGGGAGGTCACTCAGAAACGTCTCTCTGGCATCTAGGCCAGTACGTCATAGAACCATAATTTCCTAATGATAACCAAATAGACTGAAAATTGTTCATCAATCATAAGTGGGCTATTGTTAACGTTTACCAAGCGTTTGGGACTAGAGGAGCTTTTGGTGTTCCAGAGTTCCGAAGATTCCTGCGCTTCCGGAGTTTCCGAATTCGAAGATGTCTGGAGTATCTGGACTTTCCGTGTCTTCCAAAGATGGAGGTCTTCCGTCCCTTCCCTTCTAGCATTTGAAAGTTTACTTGTACTTTCGCTAGGTTCAAGGTGAGACTTCTCTAGTTCCAAATGCTGGTATTTGAGTAGAACTAGCTAGAGAACATCGTAGGTATTGTTACAGTATTTATAGGTAGGGAGATCGGGCACAGACCAGGCCATGCAGCCTGCGCATGTTTGGGCTATGTAAATGGAAAAGGGTAAAGTGGACGGAGATGAGGAAAGGCTATGTACATCGGAAATGAAGGTATTGTCCTCATGTATCAAGGGTTTGAAAGGCTATGCTACTGTAAGTGAATCTTGGAGATTGGGTAACTTCCCCTAACAAGATGGGTTTTGGAAGGTCGTCTTCCGAAGCCTTCAGTACGGAAGCAACAAACTCTAGTCCTGCTAAGTTGATAAAATGAGGTGGTTGGTTCCGGTGTAAGTCCAGTCGGAAGGGAAAAAGAATAGTATACTCGAAGATGAAATCGTATCAGTCTATAACATTACCCCCCTCATAGATCTGAAGCACTGCTTCAGTTATTTTTTCTTGTAATCCTCCCCTAACAATTGGGGCCAGATGCATCGCCCTCATTCCAAATGTGTACTTCCAGGTCTTCATCGGAGTCGAATTGCCGATGGAGTGGACACTCGTGTCTAGAGTGCCCCAATGAGTGGCATATGGAACAGTGTACCTCTGGGCAATATTTTTGAGGATGTCCTGGAGCAGCCTTTTTGCAGTAAGGGCATGTGTAGTATGGACACTCGACTCTAAAATATCCAGGGCGATTGCAGGTGAAACATTTTTTCTCCACATAGTAAGGTCGTGGTGCACTATTTTCTGTTGGGGGGAGAGGGTTTGGAGGATTTCTTGGGGCAGCGGGAACTGCTGTTGGCGTAGGTGGGAGAGGGTGTGTGTAGGGAGGAGAGAGGGTCCTGGGGAAGTATTCACAGTCAGGTGGTCCGTATGACTTCCTGAGTATGGCATGGTGGATGCTAGCCGATAGAGCGTTTGGAGAGAAGGTTTCGATGACTCTTTTCTTTCTCTCGGGAAATGTCTGGGTGCGTCGAGATGGTGGCAGCGAAAGAGATAAGGGGGAGATTTGTTCTGGAGATTGAACTATAGTGGGGGAGTCTCAGATTTCTCCTTCTTCCAGTTCCTCGGCTAGGGGAGTTCTGTCCCGGTATGCCCATTGTTTCCTCATTGCTTCGTTGAAGTTGTCTTCCGAGAAGCCGGTTCCTTGGAAGTATTCATCTCTTTCTACCATAGAGAGGGATGCCAGAATTGGGAGAAGGATGGGGGAGAGTATTTCTGGCATGAGGTTGTTAACTAACCCATGGAACCCATCATTGTGGAGTAGTTCTAGGATCCTTCTTTTTGCATCAGCTATGGCACATGTCATGGCATTGTCGTAGGGAGCGGGTAGACCCTGGGGGCAGCAGAGGGTGTGGGCGAGGGATAGGGACTTGAAAGTTCTATATAGTTGGATGCCTTCGATGAGGCGATGGTTTTCGGTGTACCACGAGTCCCGTTCCAGGGTGTAACATGCTACTGAGTTGCTGATTACTACAGCATAGAGCATGTGGCGGGCGTCCTCGGGGAGCCTTTGGACTTGGAGGGGGAGCTTCTTGTTGAGGATGGTGGGGATGATGGTGGACATGTTGTTGTTGTAGCTAGGTGGTTTACTTTGCTGGGGTTTTCTAAAGGTTGTGCAGCTTTTTATATTTTTCTAGGATGGTCTGTGCATGAGTGATGTTCCATTCAGGTTCCCAGGTACTTTCGGCCCTGGAATATCCTTTCCAGGCGACTAGGTATTGTCTTCTCGTTTTATTTCCTTTATGAGTGATGATTCTTTCTACTTCATACTCTTCTTCTTCGTTAATTATTTCTGGCGGTGGTCGGGTGAAGTTAGGGCCGTGTTCACATGTTTTCTTGTAAGGGGAAAGTAGTGAGGCATGGAATACATCATGTATCTTCCATTGTTTCGGGATTTTTAGTTGATATGTAATAGGAGAGAGGACTTTGGTGATTTCGAAGGGTCCTTCTCTTTTTGGGGTGAATTTTCTTGTTTCGTATTTGGTTCATAAGTTTCTTCCTTCTAGCCATACTTTATCACCACATTTCCAGGGTTTGAATTTCGTTTGGACCCTTTCTTTCATAATTCTTTGTGTGATTTCGTGGGCGGCTATTGCTTCTTTTCTTGCTTCCTCAATGAGGTGAAGTCATTGTTCCAGATGAGGAACAAAGGTCTTTCCTATTTTGAAATGACCCCTTGGTTCGTATCCATGCATTAGGAAGAATGGGGTTTGTCTGGTGGAGGAATGCATTGCGGAGTTGTGGGAGAATTCTGCAATCAGAAGCATTTTTGCCCATTTTGTGGTGTCTTCTCTGCAAAATATTCAGAGGTAGGTTTCTAACTCCTGGTTTACTCTTTCAGTCTCTCCATCAGTTTGTGGATGGTAGGTGGTTGATAGTTTTACGTTGTAGTGTAGTAGTCTTGCTAGCTCCTTAGCAAAGGTGGATGTGAATTGTAGGCCTCTGTCAGATATTACCAAGTCGTGTAATCTGAACCTCGGGAATACATTATTGAAGAATAATTGTGCAATTTGTGTGGCATCCGCGTTTTTATTGGTTTTTAGGAAAATTGCCCCCTTTGTAAGCTCTTGGTCTACTATGACCAGGATTGAATCAGCGTTGTTGGATGGGGGTAGGTTGGTGATAAGATCCATGGATATGTGTTGAAATGGTCTGGTGGCAGTGGTTTTGATGGGATTTAGGGGTGGGACCGATGGATGGGTGTTTGATTTGTAGGATTGGCAAATGGCACATCCGATGACATATCTTCGTATGAACCCGTTCATTCCTGGCCACCAATAATCTTTTGCATGCAGGCTATGGTTTGTAGGACTCCTTCGTGTCCACCTACTAGGGAGTTGTGTATTTCTTGTGTTAGTTGTTGGCGTATTTGTGGGGGTACGTATAATCTTCCTTTATAGAATAGTTGTTTATCTTTGTATTCCCAGTCAGTGGGGGATGCTCTCTTGAATAGTGATTGTTCTTTTTGTATGGCTTCTACTGCTGCCAGTACTAGGGGATCTTTCTGTGTTGAGGTGGTGATTTTTTCTACTAGAGATAGGTCGATTTTCTTTAGAAATACTTCGTCCGGGAGTAGGATGATTGCTTGGTTATCGTTTTGGGTGTCGATTTTGTCTTTTCTGGATAAGGCATCTGTGGGTGCCATTTGTGTTCCTGGGACATGGATAAATATTAGGTCAAAGTCTTGAAGGAATAGTTGCCATCTAGCTTGTTGTCTGGATAGTTTTCGTGGTTCTTTAAAATAGGTGAGATTTTTGTGGTCGGTAAGGATGGTTACTGGATGGCTTGTTCCTTGGAGGTAATGTCTCCATTCTTCGAGGGCTAATATTACCGCTAGGAGTTCTCTGTCGTAGATGTTGTAGTTTCGCTCAGCATCCCCTAGTGTTTTTGAGAAATATGCACATGGTAGTAGTTCTCTGTTTTCATTATGTTGCATTAAGATTGCTCCTGTTGCGCTTAGGGAAGTGTCCATCATTACCGAGAATGGTTTTGTGTTGTTGGGCATTAAGAGGATCGGATACCAGGTGAATGCTTCTTTGAGTTCTTCAAAGGCTTTTTGGCATTCAGTGGTCCAGTTTCATTTTTCTCCTTTTTTGGTTAATTGATGTAGTAGTTTGGCTTTTTCGGAGAAGTCGGGAATGAATCTCCTGTAGTAGTTACAGAATCCTATGAAGGATCTGGTTCCTTTTACTGAGGTTGGAGGTTTCCATTCTTCTATGGCTTTGACTTTTGTAGGGTCCATCCTTGTTTGCCCTGGGGAAATAATCATCCCAAGATATTCTACTTCTTTCACGTTGAAGATGCACTTCTGGAGTTTCAGGTATAGTTTGTTTTCTTCTAGTCTTTCTAGGACTTTTTTGGTTCATGCGATGTGTACTTTTTCTTCTTTGGAGAAGATCATTATATCGTCCATGTAGATGATTAGCCATCCTTCAGTGAGGTAGTCAGCAAAGATGTAATTTATAAACGCCTGGAATGTTGCTGGGGAGTTGCATTGCCCGAAGAACATCACTGTTGGTTCAAATAGTCCTTCTGGGGTGATAAAGGCCGCTTTTCACCTGTCTTCTTCTTTAATGCGAATGTTGTTGTATCCCCATCTTACATTGAATTTAGTGAAGATCTCTGCTTCTTTTAGTTTATTGATGAGATCGGAGATAAGTGGTAGTGGGTATGTGTTTTTGACGGTGTGGGCATTTATGTATCAGTAGTCTTGGCATGGTCAAAGAGTTCCGTCCTTTTTTGCTATGAAGAAAAAGGGGGAGGCTTGTGGGGATTTTGATGGGACAATTTTTCCTTCTTTGAGATTTTGTTTGATGAAATCTTTGCATGCTTGTTGTTCTTTGGGGTTTAGTGGGTAGACTTTTGCTACCTTGGGGACAAAGTCTTCTTTTAGTTTGATTTCGTGGTCGAATGGTCTGCTGGGTGGTAATTCTCCTTTGGGTGGTTCTTCGAAGACTTTTTGATACTTCCGGAATTCTTCCGGTATGACTACTTCTTCTTTTCTTTGTTTTTGGGCCATTTCCGTAGCGAGGGTAATTTTGTATGTGCACATATAGTGTTGATCATATCGCTTGTTCAATGCGTGTTCAATCTTTCTGTCTTGTTCAATGTTTAGGTATCTGAGGAGGTATCTTTGTTCTATTGGTTCCAGTTCGGGTTCTTCCGTTAAGCAGATAGTTCCTTCCTTCCAGTCTATTTGGGGGTTTTCTTGTTGTAACCAGGGCATCCCTAATATGATGTTTTCTGTTCCGCAGTTTGTTACTAGGAATTCCAGTTGTTTATTTGTTTTTCCTAGTTTGACTTTTAGTTTTACTTTGTATTTGATGGTTCCTCCTTGGTTGGTTGTTCCATCTACGTTTTGAGCTTTAAGAGGATTCTTTAGTTCCTTGAGCAGGTACTTCTTTCTGTTTACCAGGTTAGTGTCAATGAAGTTACCTGTGGCTCCACTATCTATTAGGGCCATAGTTTCAATGCTTTTCATTCCATCGTTCAAGGTAACTGATATCTGTATTTGTTTAGTGGTTACATTGTTCAGAACGACTTGCTTAATTTGGAAAGGAGACGTTGGGCATCCTTTTCTTACTAAAAATCCTCTTTCAAGGTTTCCGTTAGGCGAACTGATGCTATCTTCTGAGTTAGTTCGTCCTCTTCCAGTCCTTCGTTACCCAGTAAGTTTTCTTCTTCATCAAAGCAGGTCTTCAAGACTCTCAGAATTTCTTCCTGGTTGACGTTTTTTCCTTTGAGGCTCTGTAGGTAATTTTCAAGTTTGGATTTCTCTTTGGGCACATAAGGAGGTGGGGACGATGGTCCTGCAGTGTTTACTGTTCGGATGTATTGGTGTCCTCCTCTGCCTCTCCCTCTACCAGTTCTTCTTCCTTGGTCGTTTCTTCTATGATTCCTGGTGGAGCACCCTTTTTTGTGACAGATAAAGCATAAATTTTTCTTTATGTGGTCTGCCCTTTGTACTGGGGTAAGTCTGATGGCATCAATGTCCATTGCATTTGGGTCTTTTCATGTTGAATGGGAGGTGTGATCTCCCCAGAAAGGTTTTGTCTTTCTTCCTCTTCCTAGAATGTTCCTTATCCTTCTCTGTTGGATATGGAATTTGCTTGCTTGCTCTATCCATTCAGGAAGTGTGGTGGGGATTTCTTTTTGTGGATGAACCATGGTGGCAAGTTCTGGATCTAATCCTTTGGCAAAGAGATCGATTACTGCTGCATTGTCAGATTTCCTTCCGGATTTGGCAAAGATCAGTTGGAATCCCGAGATGTAGTTTTTGAATCTGCTTTCTTCATCTCTTAGGTTTTGCCTTAAGGTTTCCATGGTTTCCCTTGCTTCCTGTTGGATGTCATATGGGTAGAATGTTGCTAGGAAGTTCTTTTTAAAGTCTGCCCAAGTTACGTCTGGTTTCTCCAAGTTTTCCAGGTAGTATGCTTCTGCAAAGTATTTGCCTCTTCCTTTAGACATTTTGTTGAGGGTGGTTATTACCCTTTGTCTATCTTCCGTGTATATTTGGTTGTTCATTGCGAAGTAGCCTTCCATGGCTAACATCCATCTCATTGCATCTTTGGGGTGTCCGGAAAAATCTTCTGGTAAGCCGGCTTTTAGTTCTGTAGGTTTTTCAGCCATGTCGTCGGTTACTCCATATGGGTCTGGGACTGGGTCTGGGGTTCAAAATCTAGGCTCTGGGATTTCTCTTTCCTTTCCTTTCCCTCCTGCCAGTTTCACCTCTAGGGTTCTTTCCAGAGAATAGGGAGGTTCTGGGTAGGTGGGTTTTCTGGATTCTGCTTGTTCCCTTCGGTATCAATATGATTCCTCGTATTCCCAATTGATTCGTTCTTTTTTTGAAGGAGTGGGAGAGGATGGTCTTACGATGATCCTTGGTTCTTCTTCTTCAGGTGGGGGAAGTTCAGGTACGAATTGTGGTGGCGAGGGGGTTACAGGATCTTGTTCAGTAGAGGATGGGGAAGGGGTTCTTGAGCATGCAGAAAATTTCTTTCTGGAGAAAATGTTGGAAAGTGTGGGCTCCTTAGGAAAGTTCCTGAGAATAGTTGGAGTAGCTAGTTCTTTTGTTAACGTTTACCAAGCGTTTGGGACTGGAGGAGCTTCCAGAGTTCCGGAGTTCCGAAGATTCCTGCGCTTCCGGAGTTGCCGAATTCGAAGATGTCTGGAGTACCTGGACTTTCCGTGTCTTCCGAAGATGGAGGTCTTCTGTTCCTTCCCTTCTAGCATTTGAAAGTTTACTTGTACTTTCGCTAGGTTCAAGGCGAGACTTCTCTAGTTCCATATGCTGGTATTTGAGTAGAACTAGCTAGAGAACATCGTAGGTATTGTTACAGTATTTATAGATAGGGAGATCAGGCATGGACCAGGCCATGCAGCCTGCGCATGTTTGGGCTATGTAAATGGAAAAGGGTAAAGTGGACGGAGATGAGGAAAGGCTATGTACATCGGAAATGAAGGTATCATCCTCATGTATCAAGGGTTTGAAAGGCTATGCTACCGTAAGTGAATCTTGGAGATTGGGTAACTTCCCCTAACAAAATGGGTTTCGGAAGGTCGTCTTCCGAAGCCTTCAGTACGGAAGCAACAAACTCTAGTCCTGCTAAGTTGATAAAATGAGGTGGTTGGTTCCAGTGTAAGTCCAGTCGGAAGGGAAAAAGAATAGTATACTCGAAGATGAAATCGTATCGGTCTATAACAGCTATTTCTCGTTTGTTTATCCAGTAACTATATAATGTTTCAGGCGGAACATCATGCAAACACACTATCCTTCACACAGGGTGAACATTGTGGAACAGGTTTCCAATATGTCTTGATAGTGTCTGTACAGTATTTAAGATACATTCCTGTTACCATTTTCGTCTAACGTTGGGTCAGCCCAGGCTTCGCCTGGGCGTGTAGTGGTCCAAACTTGAACTTGTTGGTATTTCCATCAATGTCAGGAACTCTGTGTGTCCTGTGGCCTGCAGCCAAGCTAAAGCTTATCGGAACTCTATGATTCCAACAAGTGCAGACAGAGGAGAGGAACACCTGGTAAGAAACATACCAGGTAAGATTGTATGTGACAAAGGAAGTGGCATTGAGTTTGAGGATAGCCTAAGCTAGGTGTAGAGTGTAGAGCTTTTAGATGAAGCTGTTGAGCTTAGAGCTAAGCAGGTAAAAGAACAGGTTGAAAGACTGTTATTCATAAGAGGTGACAGTGTTGGTCTTATATACCTAACAGTAATGTTTGTCCCTATTTGGGACCTATACTACATATAGTAGTGAAGAGGAACTCCATGGAATGCCATGGAAGGTCATGTGACAGGATGATGAAGAATGAGTCATCTGCAGGCAGATAACAAGAATATCAGCAAATGGCAATAAAGGAGCTTATCTATGATGTCATGTCTGACAAATCATGTAAGCATAATAAGGCACCATGATTAGCTCATCTGGCCTAGAATATCATGGTATGAAGATAAGATAAGATACCTGAAACCATGATATCTCAACACTCCTCCTTGCTTCTTGAATTGTCAGGTTTCAAGAGTGAGAGATGTTTGCACCTTGAGTCATGATTGACCCGGTCTTAACTATCCTCTCAAGCCCTCCAGGTCTTGTCTTTATGGGGATGGCGTGACCTAGTTTAGGTCTTGGAAAGCAAGTGGGATGGAAGTTCTGTGAGAAGAAGAGCTTTTCGTCCTCATTCAAACTTTATCCGGTCCAAGTTCTTTGTAAAAATGTCTGTCAGTTGTTTATCTGTGGGGACGTAGAAGACTTGAACTTCTTGATGTTCAATGGCTTCTCTGATATAATGGTCATCTTTGCATATATGTTTAGTGCGACCTTCTTGGACGGGGTTCTCAGCGATAAATATTGCTCCCTGATTGTCAACACAAAGAGGGATCAGAGCAAGTTGGTATCCAAAGTCTTTGAAAAGATTTCAGATCCATTGAAGTTGGATTGCAACTTCTGTCATTCCGCAATATTCTACTTTGGTTGAGGATAAGCGAACTCTTCTCTGTCTTCATGAAAGCCATGAAGTGATGCCATTTGCAAGGTATATTGCATATTCTGTAGTTGATCTAGAGATTGCAATGTCACCAGCCCAATCTGTATCACTGTAGGCGATGAGTCCATTCTCTTTTCCCTTAGAGGAATATGTGATGCAGAGGTTCTTTGACATGCAAAGATATTGAAGGATATACTTCGCTCTCTGCAGATGTTCCTCAGTAGGATTAGCTGAGAATTGTGACATCTTTATAATGGCGAATGCAATATCTGGGCATGTTCCAAGCATAAGATAAATCAGGCTTCCGATAACGGATCTGTACTGTTTGAGCAGTGCAGCGGAGGCAGTTCCTTCCATTCTTGGTGTAGGATTGTATCCAGCAGGTAATGGCATAGGATGGCCTTTAGCATTCTCCATGCCAAAACATTTGAGGATCTTCTCAGTATATTTATACTGGTCCAGTGTGATCATCTTTTTGGTGCGATCTCTGGTGATCTGGATACCAAGATATTCCTTTGCTTCTCCAAGATCTCTTGATTCCCAACGTTTCATGAAGTCTTGCTTATGTTGCATGAGGAGTCCTTTGTTACTACCAGTAAAAAGTGAATCGTCAACATATATCAAAATAATAATGACTTCTCCGTTGATAAACTTGTAGTATGTTCCTGGATCAGCATAGGATCTCTTGAATCCCATCTCCAGGAGGGAGTTATGCAATGCAATGTTCCATCGCAATGCAGCCTGCTTTAAGCTGTATATGGCCTTCAACAGTAAGCAAACCCAGGTTTCTTTTCCTTTGACTTCATATCCTTTGGGTTGTTTCATGTACAGTTCTTCCTCAAGATCACCATACAGGAAAGCGGTCTTCACATCTAGTGCTTCAATTTCCCAATCATTCAAAGCGACTAGAGCTGTGAGTTGTCATAGGGTTTCAAACCTTGCGACCGGTGAGAAGGTATCTGAATAGTCAATCCCAAAGGCTTGTGTGAATCCTTGAGCAATGAGGCGTGCTTTATAGCGTCCATTGCTCTTCTTGGAGAAACACCATCTATTACCAATGGGTTTCTGATCTTTCGGTGGGGGTACCAGTTTCCAAACCTTGCGTTTGTTAAGTGACTTTATTTCATCATCACAAGCAGCTCTCCATTTGGATTGTTCTTCCAAAGGTTGTTTCTTCAGGTCCTTGTATACATTAGGGATTCCTGAAGTGGTTGTGGCTGCTGTCATATGAGCGTGTATCCAGGACTGTGAATACATCTGTCCTAGATTCTCTTCTTCATTCATAGGTTGAGTGGTGAATTCTTCATCAGGATCTGATGGAAGTGGAAGAACTTTAGAATAAGGATTCTCTTCTTGTTCTTGAAGAATTTCAGTCGGTGGTCGATTTCCATAAACATTGTCTGGAATGATTCGCTGAACTGGAATCCATGAAGATCTTCTGACCCAGCTTTGAGGTATCCTGATCTGTGGTGGATCTTGACGATATCTAGGAGTCATTTCCCTTTCATGATGTTCGTCATATGGATGTTCCTCAAATTGTTGGTCTTTAGAATCTGGATTGGTCCTTTTTCCAAGTACTGATAGAGTATTCGTATGATATGAAGGAGATGGTTTTGTGGATTTTCAAGGTGAGGATGGTCTTGTGTAGTCCATAGGTGTATGAGGATAAGTCTCATCCATAGGAGTATGTGATCTTGTGGGGATATGATGGTGAGGTGAGGATTCATCATCACTGTCACTATCTCCTCCTCAATCTGATCCATAGGGAGGTTGTTGACCACCATTCTGTCCATTTGGTGGTGGAAACTGTTGATTGGGATGTACCGGCACCTGTATGTCGATGTGCCTTGATGGTTGATCAGACCTTGGTTCATCTCCTTTATAAGGATCGAAGGATTCATCAAGTTCTTCTTCGGGTGGAAGTCTAGGTTCGTCTCTTCCTTTCTTCAAACAAAACGGGAAGACTGATTCATCAAAAACAGCAGTAGCTGAGTCGAAGACACATCAACGAGAGGTACTCCAAAAGTGATATCCTTTGGAATTCGGTGGATAGCCAATGAAGACCATCTCTTCGGCTCGAGGTTGAAGCTTGTTATGTTCCACTTCAGGAAGGTGAACATAGGCTAAAGATCCAAAGATCCTGAGATGAGATCCAGAAGGTTTTTCTCCTAAGAACATCTCGTATGGTGTCTTTCATTGATAATGGCGCATGGGTTGACGATTATAGATGTGAAGTGCTGTTTGCACTGCATCTTGCCAAAAGATATTTGGCATACAGGTGTGATGTCTCATCGCATTTGCTTTTTCAAGCAATGTACGATTGAACCTCTCTGTGCAACCATTCTGTTGAGGGGTATGAGAGATGGATGTCTGATGACTTATGCCATGTTCTGTGAAGAATGACTGCATCTGATGTCCAATGTATTCCCCCCCTCGATCTGAATGGACACAGGTTAGTGTGGATCCTGTTACAGATTCGCACCATTTGGTCATAAAGGCAAATTGCCTTGGGACATCATCTTTATTTCGCAAACATGAAATGAGTGCGAAACCTGAATAATCATCAATAAAAGTAAGAATATATCTCTTGCGTTCTCGGGATTCTATGGGTAAAGGACCCATTATGTCAGAATGTACAAGTGCTAGAGGTTTAGATGCATGTGTGAAAGAATCTTGAAAAGATATCTGAGCCATTTTGCCCATTGAACATCCTTTGCAAGGTGTAGAATCTGGAGTAGCTTTGTTCAAAGCTTCAGGTATGCCTTTGAGATGCTGGTGAGCATGTCTCAATGCATTGTTCGAGGTGTGTCCAAGATGTTCATGCCATAATTGATGAAGTTTTCCTTTTTCAAGGGTGAATAAACCTGCAGAGGGTAGAATCTGTGATAACTGCATCCAATGCAAGTTTGATCCCGATATCAAGGCAGTGGCCTGCAGTACCACGGAACCCTCTTGTTCGAAGAATCATGAGTATTCTTTTGTTATCTCACAGCGTAATCCCATAGCTGTGAGTGCTGGAACGGATAAAATTCGGTGTCTCACCGAAGGTACATACCACACTCCATTAAGTGTGATAGGTGACTTGTTTTCCTGTTTCGGTTGGATGATTACTTTTCCAGGACCATGCATGGCAACCTTGGCTCCATTTGCAACTGTGGCATAGGTTTCATGGTTACTGATTTGCACAAAATCGTCCAGAAAAGGGGTAAGGTGGTTTGTTGCACCACTATCAATCAACCAACCATCTGAAATGATGTCTTTGGAAGACTTCCCATTAGTCACAACCATGCAAGCGTGAAAAGCGCTGTATTGGTCATATTCGAGTGTATTAGGACATGGATCAAAGTACTGCTCATCAGGGTCTGATTGTTTAGATGCAATTAGTAAGGCATATTCTCTAAGCTCTTCTTCCTGAGCTTGAGAAAGACCTTTTTGCTCCTGATGGTTGTCCTGTACAGTCTCAAAGTGTGACATACTAGATATGAGTCCACCGATAAGGAACTTCACTTTCTTCTGCTTCTTCTTCCCTTTATCCTGTTTGATAGGAGACTCCGCCTCATTGCCCTTGGGAATGGTTTCCAATGAGGCGGGTTCAAAAGGGATTG
>JBBPTE010000171.1:5084-24828 GCA_038093935.1 Tylopilus cf. pallidocervicolor | reverse complement strand
GAAAAACCAGATGTCAAGCTTCAAGTTTGAAGACTTCCAAGGCTTGATACAATTACCAATTACCAGTATAAATCCAACACGCGATTACAAATATAAAACACGGTCGGTCACTAAAGAGTGCTCACAGATCTTCTCATCCAAGATCCCATCCCCAATCACAATCGTGCATTCTTTGGCATCGATCGTATCGCCTGTCGTACACCTAAATCTGCCAAGACGTCTTCGGCTACGCGAATCAGCGGTGGTCGAGTTAGTCGCCGGAGCGGAAGGAGAACATCCCGACTCACCTCCTCCGAGAAGTGCGTCGAATGTGACCGTCCGGTAATACTGAAAAAAGAGAATGAAGACAATTTGATCACAAGGGAATGGAAGTGCGACTTACGTGTTCGATAAATCTGCCCATGCCGGTTTTGGTGATGCCACGACCGCCGAATACCTGAACGGCATCGCGTGCAGTGTCTTGGGCACACTGTGTGCTATAGCTCTTCAGGAATGCGATAGGTCTTATTCGTGGATGAGTCAGCATTAGGCTCTTGACCATGGAGAAATTTTTCTTCACCCTGCGAGCTTTTGTGCTTGTTGCTTATACGTCTGCGGGTCAACGTGTGAGTGACACCATTTTGCGCGAGCATCAAGACTGGCTCACCATATGCGTCATCTGATAGGTAATATTTTCTAACCAGTTCTGAACGCTCTCTGTGCGAGCGATCATGCCAGCAACCTTGGACCGAATTACCGGCTGGGAGATCAGAGGTTTTCCGAATGCCTTGCGTTGAGAAGCCCATTTCAAGCATTCCTCGACGATTAACCGTTGACTTCTTGCTGAGCTGCAGCACATTACCCATCTTTCGTGGTTGAAATTACTGATTCACGAGTGTATACTGTCAACACTCGATCCAAGCAGACATGATGAAGGCGTACCTGAGGATAACGAAAATCCCCCCGCCAACTTCGCCTAGTGTGTTACCCACAGGAACACGCACATTGTCAAAGGTGATATAGGCGGTTCCTGCAGTGGTAGAGTAACTCGTCTTGATTTGCCGTGTCTCGACACCAGGGCCGCGTTCAACCAAGATGACAGTGAGACCATCCTGTCCGGAACGTCGAGCACAGTAGCTAAACTTGATTGTCAAGACTCACGTCTGTTTTGCAACCCACCGTGAAGCTAAATTAGGGGGTGAGCTCACGATAGATAATCTATATAGTGCGCAAACCTACTAGTCGGCAAATCTAGCATTGAGAGACAATAAGCACAAGCCGAAACGTTTGTACGGACGTCACTTACGTAGCATTCGTGATCCACTTCTTCGACCCGTTAATTATCCACTCCTTTCCGTCTTCGGTCAGTTTCGCAGTGGTCTGGAGGCCCATGACGTCACTTCCAGCCATAGCTTCCGAGATGGCAAGACAGATGAACTTTTTGCCAGCAAGGACTTCGGGTACGACTTTTGCTTTGAGCTCTTCCGAACCAAAGTTCAGCACAGGAGGGAGACCTATCACTTTGCCTCCAAGGATACCTGAGAGACAATGTGTTGATGAACGTGAACGACACAACGAGAACTTACCATCACCATATCCTCGTGCACCACACCTGACGAGTTCTTGAGTGATGATAAGCTATGGGGAGGAGGGTGTGAGAGGGCAACCGAATTCGAAGCACGAGTCGCACCTCATGGAAGTAGTCAAACTATAAAATGGAAGACAGTGTGTCAATGTTAACAAATAAGAGTTTCCGGAAACTAACTTCTTCCGGCTTGACGAGGCCACCCATGAGCGTTCTACCCTTCAAGTGTTTTCCAGGGCCCATACGCATCGCATGCAAATTGACCTCGCTGTTGTATTGCATCCGTCAATTGGCGTCCAACTCAAAACGAAAAGTGACGCTCACCCCATTTTATCAAAGACGTGCTGGCTTGGCCGTTTTCCATCTTCTTCGCGGGCCTAAATATCAAAAAATGAACCACTGACACGAAGAGCCAGGTGAGTACTTACCTGAGCGTCATCGTACACCACTTCGTCCATGAACCGTCTGACCGCCTTTTGGAACTCGCGGTGATTCTGGGCGTGTTTGTCACATGGAGAAAGAGACTGGAAATATTCCTTACGTCGGAATAGTATGGGCTAAAGTAACCCGGCGTCAACCAGGCAGGCTCGGCATAGGGTACATGACTAATTTCTCCGGCCACCTTGTCGTAAATGACACTCTTCTGGCCTTGGATTGTACCGATCTGAAGACGCTTGTACTGAGGGCGTTCCAGAACTTCATGACGGTGGAGGCCATAGAATGCCTCTGTGGCATCTTGACCAACTGAAGCGCGGGTGAGATTGGAGCAACCAGAGTTGAACTCGGGAATATACGGACCAACGTCTTCTTCAAGTAAGACTGCAAGCCCTCCGGGATGAAGATCTTTGAAGCGGGAGAGATTATAAACCTTGGCATCGACCACGACCCACTGAAAGAGGTATGAGGCACACGGTGGAACTAGAACGGCGAATCACATACGAGATCGTCTGGAGTGTTGTGCTGAGGACAGTCAGACGAGGTGACGCGGAAGCGCGTAGAAGTACTCACCTTGGCGACTTCTTCGAGAGTGAATTCTTTGAGTGTGGTTGCTACCATCTCTACAGCGGATGGTGGTATGAACTAGAGTACAAAGGGTAGGGCCAGCGCAAGACAAGTCCCTGGTTTTATTCGTAACGCTATGATTCATGTGGCCAATTTCACGTGGACGAACAAAACCGGTGATTATGTCATCTCGGCCCGAGCCGTCGTCAGGACTCAGCCCCATTAATGTACGCCCGACAAGTGTGCCCGTCATTATGACAAGGTTGAATTCCTCTGCCATATTATATTGGTTTGCCATGTCATATATCTCCTGCAATTCGCATCATAACACGCCGTTTCCCCCCTACATCATCGTCCAAACTGGGACCGAAGCTTTGCACTTCTTCTGTGTGCCGCCTCTGAGCGAGGTTTCTCTCATTGATGCCGTTTACGCAAGTTCTCGGAGCACCAGTACATCCGATGGTGTCCCTTGGGTCTGCTGCGGTATGGAGGCAATACTTTTGACACGGCTGAATGCCAATATGTAAACGACCACAGGATCGTCTGGTGGGAGCAGGCCATCCCACCATTTACCGAACTCCCCGCAGGGCTTACCCACAGAAAGTTACCCTTAAAGTGGACACTGACCGAGTCTTGACACGATATGGCACACTTCATCCCATAGCAATGTGTTCCAAGCATCGGAAACGCAGAGCATATCATTACGAGGTCGAGTGGGATGTCGCCTGAGTTGAAACACTCCCACCGAAGGCCATAATTGTGTCTCAGAGTCATCAGGCACCTCAGACGTGGCTGCAATAGCGTGACTATTGAGGTTGGTGTTTCAGAACTCTCTCAGGTCCTTGTGCACTAGCATGTCCGTGTCGAGACAGATAACACCAAAGAAAGGTCAGCATATTATCACGTCAATTTCTGCCCTGGGATGCTTTGATACCTTCCTTGTCTTCCCCGGTCGGTGATGTGGACCTTGATGCAACTTTGGACATCTTTTGTAACACTCTCAGGCTGCAGACTCACTATAGTTAGCATGGCGTATTCTTCATAACGCAAAGTGGAATTATCACATTCGTCGAGTTGCAAGGTGCACATAGTCGCTATACCAAGGGTGAGTCGAGTAGCATCAACTCAGTGAGGCTTTACCTATGGCATACGAGTATGGTGGATTATTGAAAGGTGAAGTCAAGATCAATTTGATGGTTTAGATGCATGGCAGAGCACTCAAATACCCCGGAGAATATATCACTTGTACTTACCACAACTACTTGTGCCGACTCGGATGAAACGGGGTTTACCTTGCGTCAAGGTCGATTCCTACTACCGTGTCTGGTTGCTTTGATCAGAGCTTCGTCTTTTCGGAAAATGTGGAACCAAGGATTTAACATCGCTTGGTACAGAATTAGACAGAAGACTGAGTGTGCTTTCATAATCCCAAAGTCACGCTCTTCCTCCGACTCGTGGAATGCGCAGGAGCCCAGGCTCAGGACGTACGTGAGATGAGGTGATGCATACAGAGGAGATCTTGGAATTGTCAGCCGCTTGCTAGTGCCTTTAGGCTTGTGACCAACTTGGGTCCCATCATGATGAGCATTGAGCTTCACGCCAAGCCCTTCAGGTGCCATCTCAGGTTGCCTACCTTCACAAGGGATGTCTCTTGACTACGATCCAAGGTAGAGGTATAAACTTGACGAACGAGATGGAGGTCAACTTCTGGAGGGGTCATCGACTCATCGTGAGAAGCTTCAACCTGAAGTCAAACTTGAAGGTTGTACGTGCACTTTCAGTCAAGTTCCACCATGTCAATCCACTGCCCGACCCTGACGGTAAGTAAGGGCTTCGCAAACAATGAGGTAGAACCAGACCTCTCAAAGGCTGCACTTTCACAGTTATAGTATGCTGGACCGTAAGACTATTGTGCGGGACGCCCTTCAACGTCCACACCTGTCAAATGTATCCCTTGATGCCCTCGTCCTGACCTGCCCACGGATTTATTTACACTTAATCACTCCACCTTACTTTCCGAGCACCTTTCTCACACATCCCAACAGTTCAGCTTGATAGGATTGTGTGTCCAGATCCATCACCACTGGAGTGGTGGACGGACTTGCAATCCCATTTGTGTTGGCGAATTTCTCGCACGCCGCTGGCAGTCATGACACGTGTTCCCCATACAAGTGGTCTCTGAAGTGAGTCTTGTGAGTCTTGGTTGTACATGGCAACCCTCATCTCGTAGCAGAATGTTTCGAGCTCTCTAAAGGCGGAGCATATTACCGCTGGCAGGAGCGCCACATCATCAGGGACGGCGGTCATCGGAATTTAGTAGCCACTCAAGCCTGTCGAGGTAGGTATCCTGGTAATGGACACGTTAAATGGGTAAGCATCTCAACGCATCTCTCCTTACCCAAGCAGAGACAGAATAGAAGCGATGAAGATCATATCCGAGCGATAAGGCAATGATACAAACATTGATGCTCTGACTCTTTGCTTATCTATGCGCAGACCATCACGTGGGAGGTAGAAAGTGGTATGTCACCTAGCATGACGTATCACGAGTTCAAGGGGTACGATCGTTGTTCGGTCACCAATGGCGCAATCAATCGGAGTGCTCGTCGTTGCTATGGACGAGGGTTTCAATTGCGTAACGAGGTATGGTTAATGTGATAAAGCTTTACCTGATAACGCACATACCCACGGTGCACTCTCGAACAGCAAGGAAGATGTGGAATAATCCCAACGCATATTATTGTTCTGACAGTGAATAGTAGCACTCGGGGTTAGGCCCCACGCTGGCAGTATGCAGAGTCATTTTGCCAACAAAAATTGCATCCTATTCGAAATTATCATGATTGGTCGGAACCGTTGTACGCCCCCCTTCTGCATAGCTAAGCTTTCCACGCGGAGTTAGCTGGAAGCGAATGCCAATACTGGTATGTGCGATCTTCTATTATGTCTAAACCTCCTGCTTCGAGCTTCGCAAACTTTCGCTCGCATGAAAGTAAGTACGTGAATATCCCAACTTGAACTGACGCATTCCCAGTGTTGAACCGAAGCACGCTGTTATGACGTCAGTGAAGTAGGTGTGACAGCAGTGTCGTCGCTCTTGGAATCGTACATTCCCTCACCATACCTTGTGGGGCTCTGGTTGTGACGAAACCAGTGAAATCTAGGCTCGTATAATAGGAAATGCCGTACTGTTCTGCGCAATAACTCACTTTCTCTTCATCAAGTAGAGCATGTCCGCTTTGATAGCGTTGCGCGTATCAGAAATGGATTTAACTCCAACCCATGATGGTGTTGATGAAGGTGTCTCACGTCTCGAATGGCGTTCAGGCAAACGTGAACAGAAAATCGGAATCAGATAGAAACCTTCATAGACCTCCGTCCATGGTGACTGTGCGTCATCCAGATTGAAACCAATCTCCGCCAGACCACTGGGAGCGTTCGACAGCGTGAGGTCGACAGAATGTACAATATTTTAATTTGTACGTTAGCGACGAGCCGGAAATTACCAGACCGAGCCACATCAACGTGCCAACGACAACGTGCCTGGTAGTGCCTCTTTTTTTGCTTAATTTATGTAACTTGCCAGACACCCTCCCCAGCGTCCTCCGTGGCAGCTGCACTTACGCCCGTGGCAATTCGGCGCTGTGAGATTGAGCACATCGTTTACATCATTTGCATAGCAAGATCAAGCACATCAACTGGAACAAATTAGTCCGCCGGGACACCGCCCAATTCCCGAAATTTCACGTTGCAGCTCACTTTCACACCTGCACTAAAACGTACCGGTCTGCTTACGAACGCTATATACATGCTGCCAAGGCGCCAGGCGATGCTGCAGTGAGTCAAATCCACCCTTTTCCTGGCCCCCACCATGGTCCCCATCTATGGCGATCAGCAGCCTAAACAACTGTCTCCTAGTCAACTCCACCCTCACGCGATTGTCAACGAAGAGCCGGACAGACAAACCAGACGACCGTGGTTTAAGAGACCCCATATCGCATGGTACGACCTATCCAGCTCCATTGAATTATCAATCGACGATGTAACAGGATCTTGTGCATCAAGACACTTGCTGCCGTCTCCTATGGCATGGGGTCTGGACCTCGAATCGAGATCCTCACAGAAATCATTTGCAGAGGATACTACCAAGATCGCTCTGAGCTGAATGACTTTCTCAGCTCCCCATCAGGTGGCACAATTCCTCTGTCTCTCATACAGGTGTGTCTTGAGCAGTCACTAGACGTATCCGACTGCTCACCGCATTGGTGTGCACAAGGGAGCCGGGTATTCTTCTAGCGCTTTTGGAAAGTGTAACGGCGACCCAGTAGTACAAGCACAAGTCGCGAAAATCAATTCAGGTAGGTGGTCTGCCATTCATACCAAATACCACCTTATCCATCGTGAAATATCCAGTGTTCGCGATCATCGGTGGCGTGATATCATTCTTTACCGCTGGCTGGTGGGGAGGGGTGGGTCCACAGCTTGTCTGGCCTGGTCTCGTTATGAACGATTCGCATAGTACATGGATCGCTATGGCCGAACGCGTGTCATAGGCCTTGTCATATTTTCATCGATCCTAAACGACTTCCTCACGCTGATGGTCTACTTCTTCCCCGACAAGGTTCCCGGGGGATACTGGGTTCTATTCATCACTCCATTCGTAGAAGGTTTCTTAGGAAGTAAGTCCGGTCCGTCTATCGTCTCACCTTATAGAACCATTTCTCTTTCTTAGATCCTTCGACTTCCGCCGCGGCGGAAGTAACATACATGCGTGATGTCTCGGAACCCCATAAGCTGTATGTAGTTTGTTGCAGTGGATGCGCCACGAATACTCACGACTCCACTAGTTCCCGCAACTTTTCCCTTTTAGTCGGCATTTTCTATATCGGTGGGACTGTTGGCCCAATTATAAGCGGTTTCCTCTCCGTGCGAACCGGCGCCGTCATTAGCGTGCTCTTCGCTACGACTATCATCCACCTCATATATGCCACCGTCACGTGGTTCGTAATGCCAGAATCCGTCAGTGGAGCATCGATGATCCATGCTCGGAGTCGATATGCAAACGAGCTAGCATCAGTAGATGACACTGGTGCTGGTTCGTTCCGACGGCGTCTTCTGGTAGTTGCAAAGGCATTCTGGGACTCGTTTCCTTTGCACGTACTCACACCAAAGCGTTTGCCAAACTCTCGGTGGAAGAGGGACTATAATTTGACCCTTTTAGCACTCTCTGCAGGGCTGATCAATATGATCATGGTAGTGTTTGCTCTGTATCCTGCGATGTGCATGTGGCTTACTTAGACTTCCAGGCGTCTGGGGGAGACTTGTATCAATATGGATTGTACATGTTTAAGTGGACGTCGCTGGAGGTATGACTCCTTCGGCGGTTCACTGACATGGTTAACCTCTCGAATAGCTTGGTTACTTCATCAGTGCATCCGGGCTCTCGGCCGCTGTTTTTCTCACAGCAATTCTGCCTGGTAAGATAGCTTAAATGGTCGATCTATTGACCAAGACTCACACCCACCAGCTGTGGTCAGTGTACTGAAGCAATCATCTGCCAACGCACAGCACAGCGAGAATGCAAGGCGGGACACTGTGTTTGATCTCAATCTTCTTCGAGTGTCCAGTTTGATCATTGCCATCGGATATGCCTTGATGGGTTTGGCTCACACCACAGTCACCTTCACGCTGTGTTACATGCTAACTACCTTTGGGCAAGGGTTCATCCCTGCTGTCCAGAGTGTAGTAATAATGCTTTACGCAAGCGGGTCGAGTCAAGACAATGCCGGGCGTCTCCTCAGTGCATTGACGGTCGTATACGGTTTGGGGTGCGTGATCGTTTCTCGGCATTCATAAAGAATTCTTACCATATCGATGCTGTGTACAGCGGCCGTCTGTTCGGTCCGTTACTCTTCGGGCTCGTCTTTGCCAACACTGTGTCCTTCTTTCCGACCGCCCTGCTCTGGACGGCTGTTGGGTGCGCCTTGACGATGTTTCTCTTTTTGGCGTTTGTTCGCGTGCCGGGTCTGCCTAGGCTAGGGGACGCGGAACAACGGAACAGTCACGCTCTCAGCAGTGACGGGGACGATGCATGTCCGGAGACGGAACCCCTTTTGGATCACGAGTAGCATCTAGACGTGTATCGATCTATCTGTACTACTAATGCTGTATGTGGAGGCACGACCACCTTGGGTATCAATCAAACGGATTGAACCTGTGTTGATTTGTGGCCTCTCTGAGTCAGTACCAGTCCCAAGACTCCCTTTCTTGGTAACGAATCTCATCAATACCAAATTGTCTCTGCTGCGACATAGTAAAGGCATACGCAGCATGACGGCAGTTTTGCACGTTCGTACGATTTGGGCAGGGGGTCTGGCGCTCCGTTGGCTTCTCGGAGACCTCCGCGCTTACTTACCTGGATGATGATGCACCTCTATCTTTGTCCAAGGTTTGTCGAAGGCTGTTCAAACCGTTCGTAGATCAGCGCCGAGTACGTTCCCAGCGGCTATCCGCCCTGCTTTCGGATACACCCTGCCATCCGTCCTCACGAAGCTATATATGTGTAGTAGCCTGCGCGGTCATTGCGGGTCATTAGTAGAGGAACGCATGATAGCGAAGGAACAACTGCATCGCCGCGATGCAGTCGTTCCTTCACCTATCGTGCGTTTTTCCAATGCTTTGCAATGTTCACAAGTAGAATCTGCCACCAAGAGACGTCGAACAAGCATAACTTTCCTCAGCTTCGCAAGGTATGGCGCAGATGCACCTAACACTATCGTCAATGTCGGATCCATCGGTGGAGCGGAAGCCTGAGGAAACGATCATTGGACTCCTGATTCAAGCTGTTCCGATTAATGGAAGTTTCATTCTGTACCCATCATGCCATTCTGCCGCCGTCCCCCGTTGATTACGTCCTCTGCTAAAGCAGGGTTTCTGTGCTCCAGAAATGCGGGGCAGATTCCCGAGTGGTAGTATTTAAGTTCCCCACAGGGGACGGGTGGGGAAGATGAACGTGATCCATGATCCATGCTCGGAGTCGATATGCGCACGAACTAGCATCAGCAGATGATACAGATACTGGTCCATTCCGACGGCGTCTTCTGGTGTTTGTAAAGGCATTCTGGGATTCCTTTGCATGTACTCACACCGAAGCGTTTACTGAGTTCTCGATTGCTTCCGTATTACTTTGAGCAACACCTTGGGGGTGAAAACATGAGAAGAGGGGGGTCCTGCTTGACAGGCGCGATGGTCGTCGACTGGACCACATCCATAGGTGCCTGGAGCTCGATTGAGCCTGTACTTACCGGCAGGCTTTGCTCAATTGTGAATCAAGCGCAGGTTTCGGAGGAAGAGGAGGCACGGGACGGGGTTGCTGTTTTGGCCGTTGAAACACCGACTGGTTGGCACCACCTGGTGTTGTACAGGCCGTAAGAAAGGGAGGGCGGGTTGAGCCAAAGAATAGGGGGCCTGGCTGCTTGTTCAAGGAGGTTCTCGACTGACTATCGTTGGGCAATCAGAAGAACACGGAGGTCCGAGAATCTTCGTCGGTGGTCGTGCTGGAGCAGGAGCTTGTAGTGCTGTTTGACACAAGTACGTCAAGAGGTTGGATTTCTCTCAGTGACCAAGCCACTGGCGCTGACTCAGCTGTGACCGCGATAACTCTGCGGTCAGACAACAACACCACAACATGGACATACTCAAGCTCAATTGTTGGATCCGTTCTCAAGATGCTGGAAGGGGCTTCCCGGTCGAGATTTCAAGGTCGAAGACAGTCACAGCTCTTAAAAAGGCCATCAAAAACGAGATGTCAGAGGTTTTTCGCGACATAGATGCAGATGAAGTCCCTCTTTACAAGCCCAAAGTTCCTGTATCTAGCCCCTTTAAAGAGGATCTCAGAAAATTCATCCTTTCCGAGCATGGTGAACCCTTGGTGGATGCGCTTGACGAGCTATGGGAGGTTTTCCCGGAACCTCTGTCCGAGCTTGACTACCATGTCATAGTGGGTATGTAACTGAGGCGCCTTAAGCTGGCCCTTGAAATTGATTCTAGTCACTGTTCTCCAGATGCACCATCGATAACATGTTGGTTACGAGGCGTCTCTCTCAAAGACCGCTTTTCAACACGACCGTGTACAACCGTGAGTCGATTCAGGCGGGCCATCAAGGAGGCACAACCAAATCTTAGAGACGTGGCGGACTACCATATACGTTTATTCAGGATATCAGGAGATGATAATGAATTGCGGGAGAGTCTCACCAAGACAGGTGATGGTCAACTACTCCAAGGAGACACTTTGGCGCCGAATTTCCTGGGAGTACCAGTTCTCGATCCTTTGTTTGTTGTTATCGAAGTTCCTGCCAGCACCGGTAAGTTGACTATACGGCATTGCTGCGACTTTCTCATTCCTCGACGACAGTTGCGGAGGCACGAAAAGTGTTCATTGGTGACCATCCTCCAAAGCAGTTGCCATCTGATAGCTCGAAACCTTCTGTGTTCCGTGAAGCGCAACGGAGGACAAAAGAACTAATACCCTGTGGCCGTCCTCGTGACCCCGAGGAAGTCATTCCTGTAACACTGCTCCATCCCGTCTTTGGCCAGTTCCTAGATGACTGCCAGAATACAACAATATCAATGAAAGAAGTGGATAATCAGCTCGCGGGCAAGTTGGCAAATACCATGTCATATCTGCACGTTGACAAAAAACAACGTGTAAATGCAGTTGCTGCAGTGTTTAAAGATGTCCGTCTCAAATTCAACCTCCACCAAAAGGTCCCAGGAACGAGTTACGAGATGGATGCCAGTCTCTCCGTCGATCGTTCAGACCTTCCTCCCTACTTCATCGGCGAGTTCAATAATGAGGTGACAGGAACGTCGGGGCTATATATGCAAGCTATCGCCCACCACTTGGAGGCGACGCAGGGGTCCGCAGTCAAATGGTCGGAGTCTGCCTTGCCGTGTTTTTTAATGATCGCCTTTGGTTGGTGTTTTTTTTTCCCTTCACCTCATCAGTACTGACGAACGAAATCCTCCAGGGCCATATATGGTCTTCGCTGGTGCTGTGTGGAATTTACGGCCTGTCATACAGATCCTTTCCACGCCTCTGTCGTTCCACTATCATTCCACCGATACCCAACATCAGCTCACCGTAGCACGTCATATGGCCGCCTTCCGTAATGCTCTCAGAACGCTGGAGGCATATTACAAGGACTTCGTCAACGGGCACCAGTGCAATGGCATGCTTTTCCCGTATCCTGCCAACTTCACGTGTCTGGCCGACAATATCCCACAAACCATCTGCTATACGAATCAATTCATGGAGAGGTGCAAGAAGGAACTGCTCGTATTTCTCGGAACTCTAAAAGAGAATGCTGCAGTGAAGCTCTGCATCAAATTCACGCAACGTTACTCGAAGGAGGTTCACCAGCGTTGTGTCAACTTGGGTTTCGCCCCCAAATTACGTGGATTCGAGGAGCTCCCTGGAGGTTGGTATATGGTCGTCATGGATGATGTCGTTGGTTACCAGCTGTTGTCCGAGTTGCCGCCTGGCGAGCGCCTCCCTAAATCAGTCTTCGACGACTTCAAGAACAAGCTTGAGCAACTGCACGCCAGCGGTCTGGTCCATGGAGACATACGCGATGCCAATATCTTTATCAAGAAGGACAACGACAGGACGGAATTCATGGTCTTTGACTTTGACTGGGCGGGGAAAATAGGCGACGTGCGATACCCACCATACGTCAATCATACCAACATAAAGAGACCGACGGGGGTGAGAGACTCATTGCTCATCGAGCCAGCTCACGACCTCGAGATGCTTGGTATCATTACAGACACGTGGGCTGCAAAGAACTCATAGTCATATGTATAGCAGTGGAAATACCTTGTAGCAGTTTTGTATAAACGTTGGCAGTCGGCCCTGTCGATTACACTATGCAATGCCGCACGACATCAAGTCACAACGTGAAACTAGTAGCCGCTGATTTTAGAATCAAAGCTCTCTTTATGGCTGACACTGCCGCTCGGATTGACAGCCTCGACCGCCTACTCTCAGCACTGTAAAAGGTGATGAAATTAAGTTTGAGAACACTTCATCTGTAAAAAAAGTGCCACAGTACAGAGACAAAGGCTCCTGCTTTAATGTAGACGTAGAGTAGAAGTATGCATAGATAGCAGATGGACAAGGCACACAAAGATGAAATAGTAGGCACTGATGAAGGCGTCAGCTTGTCATGGCTCGGGAAAGTAAGTTCTGACGACAGAAATGGAACTCCTTCTGGATGACGAACAGTATCTAGACGTGCAGGAATCTACTATTGATCGATGCCATTGCTGTTTGCCTCGAGACCCATATCATAGAGATGTAGAATACTTGTACACAATTTCACAATACGTGAACGCATGTTTCTGAAGCTCTTCAGAGAACCGCGATCGTGTGTCGGACAAACAGTATTAGTCCCAAGATGCCTCTTCTCAGCAACGGATCTTATCAGTTCTACCCGTGTGTCCCGCAGTATATTTATATGTACGCTATACTTGGTGCATGACAGCAGTCCTGTGGCACGTCCTATGATCTGGCGCTCCGCACGGTGATCTGTTTGGAAACCCCTGTGCTATAAATTGTCCACGAACCAGATCTGGGAGAACCATCTTAGTTGTATTTCGATGGGCGTCCGATCAAAGGTTTGTCAAGCTCGCTACCGTTCGTGGATAGCGGGATGATGCATCGGTGATCGGCGGGCGGTTGTCCGTCAATTTCATGGGCATGATGGCATTAGGATCATAATGTGTTAGAGGGAGTCCCTGGGGTACGCATTGTAGTTGTGGTGTGCAATCCAAGCGACGAGGTAAAGTCGAATGTATAAATCCACCCGTAGTTTGCCTATATCAGGAGAGTGGGGGAAACAGTAGGATGGGTATGATCTGTACCAGAAGATCGCGAATCGGTAAAATTCCATCCCATCAAAGGATCTGGAAACGATGGGCATTTCCACGAGATCAAGCGATAGTGCGACTGAATTGAAGTGTTCCCAATAATGGCCACGAACGTGCGCATGGCGACGTCAGTAATGGAATGGTTAGTAATCGACAGATCGAGTCCCTGTACTGACGGGAATCTGTTCGAGCTCAGGGCGGACCCGGCTTGGGAGCGAAAAAGAGACTCAGGCGAGACATCCTTTCTGTCTTCTCCGCGGAGACCACAGTCGGACGTGAATGGTAACGGGAAGGTTTGGGCGATGTTCCGCAGAACCACTCTGGCTGATACGAGTGTGACTATCGTGTCAATAGTGTCACCGTCAAAATTGTCTTTGAGGACGACATGATTGATGCTTGCCGTCGCAGCTGTATTATCGGTGCCAAAGTCAAGAGAAGATGGGCGTCCTGTTCTTTAGTTCAAACGATTTCGGCTGACGTGAAACGTTGACCCTTTTTCGGTTCCTGGCTGTTTCGGCTCACATGCTGACTCGGAGAAACTCATTAGACTCATCTAGAAGCCAGCCCAGAAGCACCTTGGTCGGAATCGGAATGATGGATTCCGTCGTGTAAATACGTTTGACCCCGCACAGAACTCCTGATGGACTGGGATTCTGTCGATGAGCCCTGCGTCATTTAATCGAGAAATGACCTACTCCTTACAACAATCTTTCCTGTCTCTGTCGAAGGATGAATCCAGTTAGCATAACAAGGTATCCTGAGATGAACAAGACACGTCTACCCGACCCACCCGCGCGCTGTGGGGAACAACGCTCGTCCTTGAGAGTGTTCCCACGGAAACCGCTACAGCGCTTCCAGTTTGGGTTGCGTCTGGCGACTTGAAGCGAGTCCATCAAACAGGCAGTCCCTCGGACAGGGCTCCCGTACAGCATTCTTTCTTATTCACCACCACCAGCCCAGCACGTTCAGCAGACCTCAGAAGACGGTCTCGTCAGTAAAGTCATGTTGTACATGGCGTCAGCTCACATCAGTGTTGTAGAGCATGCAGCAGGTCCTTCCACGCCTCGACCCACTCGCCCAGGAAGAGGTCAATACCCTCGCCGCGAGGATAGCCGTGCTCCAAGAGAGAAAGCAGGCACTGACCAACGAGGCGTTCCAGGTCCAATATTCCATCCTCATGCTCCAGAGTCGCATCGCCCAGATCAACAACGACACCCTCCCCATTTCCAGATTGCCCTCTGATGTCCTCGCCATCATTTTTGAGGAGAGCAGGGGTCTCCTCAATCAGTGGCCCGGTCCTCGAAGACCACTTCCTATAGAGGTCCAGCTCTCTCACGTTTGCGCTCGATGGCGTCAGGTGGCACTCAGTACCCCTTCCCTCTGGACATCCATCCGTGTCCCAATTCTTCACAAAGAGACCGCTGTCAGGACTTATTTTCAGCGATGCAAGCAGTGTCCCCTTGATATCCATATTGGTCCATTGCTTGGTCCAACGCCCTCCGACAAACGAGTCATGGATCTCATCTCGACCCTCCTCATTCCCCGAATACCCCAGTGTCGAGAACTGATCCTCGACACGGAGGACCGCCAGGAACTCTTTAACGTCCTTGGACTTCTCGTCAACATTGCTGCACCTAATCTCCGTCGACTGAAAATATCCAGTCGTGATCACATTCGTGGACAAGGGGCATACCCACGCTTCAACCTTTTCCGACATGGCGCGCCGCTACTCGCCGATGCACGCTTGAGCGCCATTCCCATCACCTTCCCAGAATCCTCCATCAAAACCCTTTACTTTGATCCGTTTCTTGGCCCAGGGGCTCCGCTGTCAAGGAGTGATCTCCTTAGCATGATCACGCCGTTTGCGTCCACCCTCGCCACACTCCATCTCAAGGGTTTCGTGAGCGGGTTCCACGAGGAGCCAGGCAGCGTGCCTGTGGTGTTACCCGCTCTCCGCGAGCTGCTTGTCCACGGAAATGCGTTAATTCATGGCTTCAACGTATTCCGCAACATATCCACGCCTGGGATCCGTTCCTTGACGCTGTATACCGTCAAACGACATGCTTTATCAGCTATACACAAGTACATGACGCGGATATGCCCCGAACAATTCCACGGACTCCGAGCTCTCCATTATATAGAGGGTGATATGGATGATGACCTGGAAATATACCTTCCGCACGCGACATCGGAACTGACACACCTCTCCGTGACGATTGGCCATCACTCGCAGCTGCTGCGGCTCCTGCTTAACAGCGATAAGCAAGCGTCATTACACGGAACAACTCCACTATGGCCAAACTTACGTACCCTATCACTCCATCTGGTGCGACCGTGGATGCAGGATAGGGATGACGGAGACCCAGACGAGGAAGATGAAATACCGCCCATGATGGCGATGCTGGTTGATGTCGTCCAACAAAGGAAATCCGTCGGCAGACCGCTCGACTGGGTGGAGCTCGAGGGGTCAAATGCGCGCGCGTTCCAGGAACAGTTTAGTTCGGCTCTCGCCAAGTCGCATCTATATGTAGAGATGCGGGTGATTTTTTCGCAGTACTCGACTGATTTTCGACCCTGCGACCCTGATTGGGCACACACGGGGGACTTTTATGGATCGCAGTACCGCACACACGTGTATCGGAAATTGCAGGCACAGGATTGGGAGCTAGGAGGACCGGGACCGAGAGGGCCTCCGACGATCATACATACTACTCCGTGATTTCTATGTAACTTATCAGCGGGGACTTGTACTACGTGCGTGTACTTGATAGGTCGAGGATTGGCATTTCGTACTTGGCGGGTCCCGGCCCGGACGAGGAGACTAGGCAGTTTGTGGATAAACCATCATGATCGCGTCCGGGCAAAGGAGATCCACATGCAAAACTCAGCTTTCACCCATTTCACGGCGTGATGTACAAATGTTAGTTCTTGATCCCTTCTTCCCTCCATCACATTGGTCGTGAGTCTCGAATTTCCGTGGTATTACAGCTCCTAGAAGCATTCCGAACAAGGCAGGCTGGTACGTCGTCTGACATATTCCAGACGTGCTTCCGGCCTCCTCAAAACGTGTGTCCAACGTGTCTCTAGTTCCCTTTCTTTGCCCTTTAACCCGGAGAGTCCCATGGAACATATCCCAGTAGAACTCCTAGCCATCCCTCATCGTACGTATCCATAAATTCTTAGCCCCGCCGAAACTCACCAGAGCCGAGTAGCGGCAGACCAATCCATGGCTCTCTGTTATCTCGACGACGATGCCACCCAGTGTGGCATAAGGCTGAAAGACGAGCTGGAACTACTCACCGCCCAAATCAGCGGGCTACAAGCATCGCATGATGAATTGGTCCGCGCTATGCGCAGTCTCCAAGCCCGCGCGGCGCGCATTCAAAATGCCAAGGCGCCGGTCGCTCGATTACCACCCGATGTCCTCGTTATGGTCTTTGAAGA
This sequence comes from Tylopilus cf. pallidocervicolor, assembly GCA_038093935.1. NCBI lineage: Eukaryota > Fungi > Basidiomycota > Agaricomycetes > Boletales > Boletaceae > Tylopilus > Tylopilus cf. pallidocervicolor. The sequence goes on along the minus strand of JBBPTE010000171.1, from coordinate 7,886 downwards.
ATGTCGTCACATGAATCCTCAATGGACCGGCGTACTCAGTCTACTCCGGCAACTCCCCGTCGAAGTCCGTCTATCGCATGTTTGCAGCCAGTGGCGGGCTGTGGCACTCTCGACGCCTAGCCTCTGGTCTATCATCCACTTCCCGTTCGAACACAAGGAAGAATCACTTCATGAATATCTTAAACGATCGGAAGGGAGTCTTCTTCAGGTCTATCTCGGTCCATGGGCCAAATACACGAATCTAGAGCGCACCCTGACGACTGTGCTGATGCCGCACGTGGGACGTTTTCAAGAGCTGGTTCTAGACGCGGTGTCGAGGGAAACCCTCTCCGCGTTACTGCTCGCGTTCCGCGATGAGGCTGCGCCTGCCTTGCGACGGCTAAGGATCATGTGTAGGGGCACCATCATCACACACGGGCCACTCCCGGAGGTGAACATATTCACAAAGGGTGCGCCACTGCTGACGGACGTTCGCCTCGACAACGTCCCCGTCCTACTCCCCAATCCCGTCGTGGAGACGCTCTCGTTTTCAGTCTATCCCGGCCCGCAGTTCCCGATGTCGCGGAGTGGCTTCAATCAAGTGTTGGCTGCATGCCCTTCTTTGCAAACCCTCCACCTCCGAGGCTTCGTGGAACTCGTTTCCCAAGCGCCCATATCCCCGGTCTACCTGCCGACGCTTCGTGAACTCGTGGTCAATGGACGCATACTCGCGGGCGGACTTCGTCTTTTTGATCTCATCTCCGCGCCCAAAATTGACACACTTATTCTTGAAGACGTAAAAGCCCATTCACTCGCCTCCATCCACAAATTCATCGCCCGCTCCCACCCCCATGCTTTCCAGTCACTCACCGATCTCCGCTACATCCGGTGCGAATTCGGACCCGACATGGATGTCCATCTCCTGCGCGCCACGCCCAGCGTTTCCGAGCTCGTACTCAGCGTGGACAAGAATATGCACCTCATTCGGCTCCTCGTCAATAGCGACAAACAGGCTGCCATGTACGGCTGTCCGCCGATGTGGCCGAGTTTGCACACCGTCACGCTCCATACGCAGGGGTACACCGGACACGCGGTCGGCATTGCCGGCGTCCCGGTGAACGAACCTTCGCCAACGATGCTCCTCCTGCAAGAATTGATCGCGTGCCGGAACGCGCTCGGCAAGCCCATCTCGCTACTCCGCTTCAAAGGGCCCAACGCGGGGCCGTTTGGAAGCGAGTTCCACTGGGGCTTGAACCAGGCGAAGCAGTACGTCCCTACGCAGGCGATTTGTTGTCAGACGTCGGGGATCCTTGCGGATTGTGGGTACAGCGATGACTGGGCGGCGCTCGCGGAGGCGTATAGCAGCCAGCTTCGGCAGTTTTTGGCGCAGGTGTCGCTAGTGCGGCATCAGATTGCGCCTGTGTTGCCGCCTAATTTCAATATTCAGCATCTGAGGCGTCGGATTGGGGTGCCAGCATGATTGCACGCGTGTTGTCTTGTCGCTCCTTTCTTTTTCTTGTCTTCACGATCGTCATGGATCTACATTACTTATCTACATCCCCCATCCTTGTCACGATGTCATTGGAATGATTCGACCAAAAGGATATCCTAGTACCAGCAATCTAGATGATGGCATATCATGTATTTCTCCCTTCTTTACACTACCGTTGCATGTTTAAAGAACATTACACGTAGGTCGTATGTAATTTAGTACGTGGGCGGCGTCTCTGACATGGATGTGATGATGTCACCCTTTTCGTATCATAGCTTAGCTCTTGCCTTGCGCTTCTCGCGCGCTTCCTCACCGAGCGCGCCGGATTGCACGAGTGTGTCCCTCTCTTCGGCTGATAAGCCGAGTTCGGTGAGGATAGCCTCATTGTGGGTCCCAGGGTGAAGTAGTGTGGGCGACGACGACCCTGCGTGCGGAGATGGCGTAGCGGGGGTTCTGCTTAGACGAGGGTGTGGCGCGGGACGCGGCGAGCCCGTCGGATCGATCGATGCGGCTTCCGTAGGAGTCAACACGGGCACCGCACACGCGTCCGATTCTAGAGAGGGGGGGGGACACCGATTCAGAGACGACCACGCGTAGAAGGGAGGAGGACACACCATGGAACACGTCCGCCCAGTAGTCCCTCGGGAGCGCCTTGAACCCGTCCTCGATGTACTGGCGGAGCTTGGGCCAGTCGTCCTTGGTGAACTGCTTAGCGCGCATTGGCGTCCACGCGGTCTTCATGCCGTTGATGCGAAGGGCCGCGTTGAACCGGTCGATGAACGTGGCGAAGAACGCGGGCTCGGAACAGCCGAGACTCATCCATTTCCCGTCCGCGCAGGTGTAGATGCCATAAAACGGCGCGCCGCCGTCGAGGACGTTGTGTCCGCGCGGTGCGGAGAAATAAGGGGAGGCATCGTGGGTGTTGAGGAGGGGGAAGGAGGAGACGTAGCGGGTGCCCGAGACCTGTGTGGGAGGAGCGGTGAGAGGCGGAGAGGGGGAGGAGGAAGGGACGGTGTACCACGTCGGCGTTGACGACTTGGCCGCGTCCGCTCTTGCCGCGTTCGATGAGCGCCAAGAGGATGCCTGTTGCACATAAAAGGCCGCCGCCGGCGAAGTCGCCGAGAAGGTTGAGAGGGAAGCTGGGCTTCTCGCTCGTGCCTGGGAGCATCTAAGGATAGAATGGTCAAGAAGGACGGACTCGGGAGAGATTCGGGACTCTCGTACGGACAGGACACCGCTGAGAGCGATGTAGTTGATGTCGTGACCTAGGATGGTGCCGTCAACATCGTCGTCTGCTAAGGATGACGATCGCACGCATACCGGCCATGGTA
>JBBPTE010000170.1:0-31180 GCA_038093935.1 Tylopilus cf. pallidocervicolor | reverse complement strand
GTTGGCAAGGCACTTGGTCCTATTCCCACTGAGTGCTCTGATTCTGATTCTGATTCTGATTCCTCTGATGGTGGTAATGGTTGCATGAGTTCTTCAGGCAAACCATATTTTCGATTCTTCCATTCGAGACTCCTTCTGAATCTACTTTTTCACTCCTTATCCTTCAAGAGCCATTTGAGGCGTCTTGTACTCTTAGCACTGAATGACAAGATTGGTTTTTCACTGAACCTATTAGGCTCAGGTTTATAGAAGGTATAAAAGTCATGCAGATTGAACAGAGCAATGTAGTGTGGATTGTGCCATTCTGTATCATATATGAAACATTCTACAATAAACCATTCTTTATCAGTACTCAAGAAAGGATAATTGATAATTGTCAAATGGAGGAAAATAGGCAGACATTTCAAGAAAATCATATGGTTGTTCAGAAGGATCATTGTCTGTATAAGGAAGAGAAGAAAATGGAGGAGTAGGCCATCTAGAAGGAATCTGCTGCATCAGAAATCTAAGCTTGTCTTTGAAATCTCCTTCTTTCTTTGCCTTTGACTCTAGCTCAGCGAGGGATTCTATTGTGAGGTAAGCCCTCAGCTGTTTGTAATATGGTCCAAATAACTTCTTGGTCATCGGTAGAATGAAGTAGCTGTTGAAGAGGATGTGAATAGAAGGGATTAAAGGTGCGATGGTTTCGTCTGTGAGTCTTATCCACAATGTTGTTATAGTTCCAAAGTGTAGGTACTTGGGACTTGTCGATGGTGTTCTCAGGATATAAAGGATTGGTGATGTCTAGAGATTTTAGGAATTTTCTATTGAAGTTGTTGGAAGGAAAGTGTAAGCAATGAATTATCTCCCATCTTACGTTGTGAGCCAGCACATCTGGCATTTTCTTCCCTCTGTAAGTCTGGAAGGGGATACCTGCTCCAGTGTATGCAGAGTAGAGGCTTTCACCTCAGTAGATGGTGCTGTTAACGTCCTTGCGAGTGTTAGAGTTCTCACCAGTTTGGATGGTAATCGGCCAAATTAGCTGATTTGAGATGACTGCTTCATTGTCATTAAGGTGTGGTCCTCCTGCAGTGCATGCGTAAGGAGACCATTCTTCCCAGTTGTCCAAAAGAACATGATTTATCAGATCATATTCTTCATGAATGTCCCTCTCTCTATAATATACCGTCCTTGAAAATTCCCCATATTGGGCCTCAGGTCCTTCCTTGGATAGAATGATCTTCATAGGGTTGTGTTTGATAAACGCTCTAGAGTCTGCATATTCATCACATCTATAACTCCACAGATTTTCTCCAAGAGCCGGTAGCCTTGGATTGATGATGTTGGCATCATGGAATTGTGGTTCATAGCCATCATCAAGGTCATTAGGATCGATCTCATTGAAATGCATGGCATTGTTGGCCATTGTAAGGAGGTGGTGAATCAGATGGAGTATTGTGAGGAGTGGGTGCAGTAGGAAGATCTGTATTAGGGGGGATAGGATTGTCCTGGATGAACTGTTCAAGTTCTTGTATATCAATCTCTGTTATCTGTCCAAAACGTAGTGGTTCAGATATGATCCAAGCAGGTGTCTCAATGTCAGGTACCCAGGGATATCATCTTTGGATGATTGGTTGATGGATCAGAAGAGGAGTGGATTGATGTAAAGCGAGATCATCAAAGGCTGATTGTCATTTGACTAGAGCTTTGTTGTGATTACAGTTCTCCAATAGTTTGATTGGTCTGCCACAGAGGTAGCAGGGGATTTGAAATGAAACACTGGGTGATATGACATGTGTGTCTGGGGCAGGGTGTTGCTCCGGATGGAAAGTGGATGGGTAGATTGGAAAGGGATTGTAGGGAGCATGTAGGATGGTCTGATCTGCTTCGCCTATGTGCCTATGTCTATGAGGTCTGACTGATGATGGTGCCTCACTGAGTGGTTCTACAATGAGAGCCAAATGATATTGGTTAGCACCTATGTTCCTCCTTACTTTCCAGTAAAAGGAGAAACACTCATTGTATAAACAGTTCAGTGACCAAACAGTTAGCAATAAGAAAGGCAATGCAATAGTCATTGACCTTGAGGGTGTGACCAGAGTGAAATATGAAGCAATCAGTAGACCAGCAAGTGCAAAGAATAAGGGCACCATGTCACAGGGACAACCATGCATCTGACGTAATCATATGGTATACTCTTAGACAGATTACAATGACATCACAGGGCTCATAACCTATCAGAACTCTATGATTCCAACAAGTGCAGACAGAGGGGAGGAACACCTGGTAAGAAACGTATCAGGTAGGGTTGTTTGTGATGAAGGAAGTGTTGTTGAGTTGGAGGATAGCTGAAAGCTAGTAGGGTGTAGAGTGTGTGAAGCTTAGAGCTGAGCAGGTGTAAGAACAGGTCGAAAGACTGTTATTCATAAGAGGCAACAGCATTAGTCTTATATACTAACAGTAATGTTTGTCCCTGTTTGGGACCTATACTACATATAGTAGTGAAGAAGAAATCCATGGAATGCCATGAAAGGTCATGTGACAGGATGACGAAAAATGAGACATCCACAGTTAGATAACAAGTTTATTAGTGAATGGCAATAAAGGAGCTTATCTATGATGTCATGTCTGACAAATCATGTAAGCGTAATAAGGCACCACGATTAGCTCATCTGGACCTAGAATATCATGATATGAAGATAAGATACCTGAAATCATGATATCTCAACAACTACTACAAACATGCCATCGATTGGTTTTCAGACTACTGTGCCAATTTACCCTCCTGGGGTCCTGCTATTGATGCCAATGTGTGTGGATACATTGGTGGTCTTGTGGACTAGATTGTAGGCAGCATAAATTGGTTATTTAGGATGGAGAGGTATTTCAGAAAAAATGGGAAACAGGTCAAGACAACGTGTCTTGTCACATTACAACCCAAGATTGTTTGCATGCCATGAGTATATGGGGAATCACAATTCAGTGGTCAATAAAATTCGTCATAGTGATAGTACTATCACTGCACCAGTGTTGCAAACACTTTTGGTGTGAGGTCTATAGTTCATGAAGTTCAACACATTGAAACTTGAAAAGTATATAGACAGGGAGGGGAACCCTTGCCTTGAATCCACAAGAAAAATGTAAGGGTCTATCAAAAAGCTTTGCATGCCAGAGAGATACCAGTGTGAAAAGTACAAAATGACATAGAGATGCAAAATTTCTCCAAGCAACTTTGCAGGGATGTCACACATTGCCACAGTGCTTTTTAGATCTCCACTGATCTAGCCATCATCGTCATCGCCATGTGTAATGGACACTATGATCATTAGACTAGTAGATACAATAAATCATGTATGAGTGCCGAAAAATTACTAGAGGACTACTATGAATGATGAGTGGTATCATATGTACCAGAACTGGGGAATATGTCACCTGGATAAATATTAACAAAGGGCCTGGAGTGCAGTATATTAACAGAGTCAAATAAGGGGTCAATGACATGAGCAATGGGCCTGGATGGATATGATGGGCCTGTGATGGACTCAGATAGGATGGGTGGACTGTTGTAGCAGTGGTGGTTTGTGGATGGGGGATGGTCATCCTGGATTTGCTTTTCTTTGTCAGCTGTGAGCTTCTGGGATTTTGTGTGGTGGACATTTGCACATGGCATGCATGTCACCTGGGCCATGATGTTGCTATCAAACAATCTGAGGTTTGAGAATAAACCTTGATGTTGTGCTGACAAGCCAACCTTAATATTTCACACTCCAAGTGGTCCTGTCACACTGATGATCTCTGAGATCATCTTGCTGATTGCAATGGACACACAACCTGTAGGACCTCAGAAGAATGTTCCAGATGGTCCAATGCATCTCTGGTATATCCAAAGTGAAAGGCAGGATTTTAAACTAAATACTTGTCTTCCTTGAGTGCCTGCAATGCTCAGATTTGGTTGTTCAGTCCATTAATAATCTGATAGACTTATTGCTTGCCTGTCTTTCATCAAATGAAATAGAACAGCATCTTCATCACACTTACACCAACCTAGAAACAATACAAGAAGCCTCCTGTGTCATTGTTGCATATACTACAATGTTGTTTGCATCTCTGTGTCAATTTGCAACTCCAGTGCAGTGATAGTATAGGGTAAAATGGAGGGTAAGAATAAATTACATTTTTTATTCTACATTGAGGTTGATGAGAAAGTGGTCCTTCTCTGTCAGATTGCTTTCCAAGCTCAAGTGTTGCTAGTCCCTTGCCTAACATAAAGAAGTGAAATGTTGTAGTTATGTCAGTCATCCCAATATCACCTACTGCATGATAAGGCCAGTTTCAGGATTCATCCATGAAGCACTCTGCTGAGCCACCAAGAGTCATTGGATAAGCTTTTATGCTCCTTTCATGTGACACAAGTGCAACTTGTTGTTGAGATAGAGGCTTGAGGCCTGTTGCTTCATTCTTGCTGTCTGTTCCTGGTGTGATATGATATCAGGAGCTCTGTCCACTGACTCCAGAATAAACAACAGAGATATATACAGTTGTGGCCTTGGTTGTGGCTGTGGTGAGGGAGGTAAATTGTGTTCGACAGAGTTTGGAAGATGGTGCACCACTTTCAGCAGTTTATTGAATGTAGTTCTGATGAGACTATGGTCAACTCCTATTCTCTGGAAACAAATTCCGTGCGAAAAATTTGTCATCCAACATGACCTTCCATCCAGGATTACCAGACTGACCAGAATTCCTACTGACACTAGCTCATACATGGATTAAAGTAGTTTGACATTGTATGTGCAGGGTGACCAACCATGGCCCATCTTGTTGAGACATGATTTTTTTCAAGGGACTAATGTATTTAAGGAAATGGTGCATGCAACGTGAAAACAAAGTCAAACTCTTGTTAGTTAGTCTGCAAGTCTTGGGTCACAAGGCACAAGGTTTGAGTTGTTCATTTCATCTGTGTTGCAAATAACGTACAGCTGACCAGCTTGATGATGTGACCCCAAATCCACTTTCTTTCTTGGGTCTCTTCTTTTGCTCGACTTCTGCACCATTTGAGTGTATGTATGAGGCCTGTTTACAACAGGCTATCTAAGACTCACATTGGACAAAGCCCCCTGTTGGAATGTCTTGTGAGAATGGTCCACATCGGTGTAAGTCATAGATCAATTGACAGCGACAGCTTTAACTGAAAATAAGTTCCTGCACAGAATAATCCAAGGGAATTGATTTGAATATCCATTGGCCCCCTCCTTTCATTCTCCTACTATCATGCAATAGTTCACAATATATTATTTTTATTGCTGATTCCACTGCCACTGTTGATGTGGGTCTGAAACATCTGCCCAAAACAGGTCAGTCTGGTCAATGTAGTGGGCATAAATGCGCTCTATTCGTAGGTCCCAATTGTTTGTAACCCAAACAATGTTCATCTGGATGACTCTGTGTGTATGTGTTGGGAACGTTATTGGAGATGATGCAGGCAAACCATGGATTACCTATACAGAGTGGTCAAGAACATATGGAGGTTGTGATGTTTTTTTAATGTGTGCATTCTGTTCAAACCATCTTCTTAGGTGCTGTAGTTTATTCACAACTCTTTAAAAAAGATATCATCACTCTTAATTTGAAAAGGACTACAATGACATTCTTGAGAACCATTTATATCTCGTCAATTGCAAGCTCTAGGTCTTTGTCTTGTAAGATCCCACCAATTTCGTCTCATCCTCAAGCTCTGGACTTTATTTTCATTCCACCTTTGTTGTACTGTGATCGGTGAAGGAGTATCTGGGACTGTGTTTCTAGGCACATTGATCACATGCCCTACGAGAACTTACTGATACGACATGTCTGACCTTGTAGTGTATCAGAGATTGTGTGTAACAGAACGTATCCAGACTAATCATGGCAGCTAATAATTCAAAATAGTCCACCGCAGCCATGATGACGTTCTTCCTTATGGTGACGGTGCACCAAGACACACAGGAGAAAGTACAGGCACAGATTGATGCCATAGTGGACAAGGATAGATTGCCAGGAATGGATGATCGTCCTCCTGGATTCTCTTCTGCAGAAAACATTTAGATATAGCCCCACTATTCCTCATAGTAAGTGGTTCTGTGGATTGTATGGTTCCTTACCCTTGATTCACTCAGCAGCACCCAATGCTACTGTAGCAATTATGTCTACGAGGGATTCCACATAGTCGCAATCTACTTTGGTGGTTGAGTGCCGATTAATACCTGTTACAGGCACTACTCTCATATCGAGCCTGTGGTTGGTGTGTTGTGTATTCTTCCAAAACACTTCTGGTTGACTTTTTTTAGGAAGACTCTCTAGCACACGATGAATCTAAGTATCCCAATTCACACATGTTCATACCTGAGCAATTTCTCAGCAATGATGAGACAGACAACATTGATGATATTGCGTTTGGCTATGGCCAACACATGTGTGCTGGAAGAAATTTTACAGATGCATCCATGTGATCTGTCATGGCCAAGGTATTGGCCATGTTCAAGATTCTGAGACCCATCGACAAATATGGGGTGAAGATTCCAGTGGAACCGAATTTTGCAGGTGGAAATGCAGCACAAGTGATGTGTGATAGCTTAAAACATCCCTGTACATAGTGCTGATTTGATATACAGACACCTACTTCCTTTCAAATGCAAGATATTTCCTAGGTTTCTGGGAATGAATGCCGAGAAGTGTTGGAGTAGAATTGTTCACTACGCTACTGCTTACATAAGAACTATACAGTATATCCCTTATCTTGTAGTTACTCATTGTATTATACCTTGTATGCTATCATGAATAATATCTGCCACATTGTCTCGCATCACCCGCAAGTTGCACTTCTAGCATATGACTTTTCAACAAGAAGCTGGTGTTGAGATATCATGGTTTCAGGTATCTTATCATATCTTATCTTCATATCATGATATTCTAGGCCCAGATGAGCTAATTGTGTGCCTTATTATGCTTACATGATTTGTCAGACATGACATCATAGATAAGCTCCTTTATTGCCATTCACTGATATACTTGTTATCTGACTGTGAATGTCTCATTTTTCGTCATCCTGTCACATGACCTTCTATGGCATTCCATGGATTTCTTCTTTACTACTATATATAGTATAGGTCCCAAACAGGGACAAACATTACTGTTAGTATATAAGACCGATGCTGTTGTCTCTTATGAATAACAGTCTTTCGACCTGTTCTTACACCTGCTCAGCTCTAAGCTTCACTGCTCTACACTCTACTAGCTTTTAGCTATCCTCAACTCAACACCACTTCCTTCGTCACACACAATCTTACCTGATACGTTTCTTACCAGGTGTTCCTCCCCTTTGTCTGTGCTTGTCAGAATCGTAGAGTTTCAATAGGTTATGAGCACTGTGACATCATTCAAATCTGTCTAAGCATATACCAGATGATTTGGTCAGATGCATGATTGTTCCTGTGACATGGCACAATTGTTCTTTGCACTTGCTGGTATACTGATTGCTTCTTACATCACTTTGGTCACATCCTCAAGGTCACTGACTATTGCATTGCCTTTCTTATTGCTAACTGTTTGGTCACTGTGTTGTTTATACAACGAGTGTTTCTCTTTTTACTGGAAAGTAAGGAGAAATATAGGTGCTAACCAATATCATTTGGCTCTCATTGTAGAACCACTTGGTGAGGCACCATCATCAGTCAGACCTCACAGACATAGGCATATAGGTGAAGCAGATCAGACTATTCTATGTGCTCCCTACAACCCATTTCCAATCTATCCATCCATATTCCATCTGGAGCAACACCCTGCCCCGGACATACACGTTGTATCCCCCGGTGTTCCATTTTAGATCCCTTGCTACATCTGTGGCAGACCTATCGAGCTCTCAGAGAATTGCAATCATAACGAAGCTTTAGTCAAACAACGATCAGCCTTTGACGATCTAGCACTTTATCGATCCACTCCTCTTCTGATCCATCAACCAATCATCCACGGACGATATCCACGGATACCTGACACTGAAACACCTGCTTGGGTCATATCTGAACCATTATACATTGGACAGATAACCGAGATTGTTAACGTTAAGCCAAGCTACAGCAAAGACCTAATGGTTCTCTTGCTGTACTTTGCTTTCTTGGATTTCCGGTTTCGAGTTCTTCGTTAGAGTCTTTCACTAGTTTGCTTGTAACTTGGTATGATTGCATAGAACTAGCTACGGTAACAAGTACTAGATGATGCCTTATATACTATGGAAATTGGAGCACGGACCAGGGCATGGGGTTGACTCATGGTGGGCTGTGCTTTACTACTGTCCTGAGTCAGAGATGGAAATGAAGAAACAATGCGGTGTCCTCAAGGTAAAGAAGTGGAATGTAAGACCTCGAGGTGAGGCTATGTAGCGGAAATAGAAAAAGGGCTGTCCCATAACTACCATGGAGATTGTGTGTGATCTCCTAACATAATCGGGATGATTGGAGTGTCTACGAGAGTGTAAAGATGTTCCTCAACAAGTCGTTCCATGGAAACAATACCAAAAGCCAGAGTGTCCTCCCTAGGGAGTGACTGATACTCTGGGGGAGAAAGGATCAAAGTATCGTACTCGAACCAATAATCATACCGTTCTATAACATTACCCCCTTTGTAGAACTGAAGCACTGCTTCAGTTATTTTCCCTTGCATTCCTCCTCCAAATATCAGCTCCTCCTCTGTCGGAATAGTCACCCTCATTCCAGACGTGAACTTCCAAGTCCTCGTCTGAGTCATACCTGGCTCGATGTAGGGGGCATTCACTTCGAGAATGGCCCAGTGAGTTGCAGACGGGACATTGTACCTGCGGGCAGAATTTTTGAGGGTGGCCTGGAGCACTCATTTTGCAGTGAGGGCACGTGTAATGCGGGCATTCAACCCGGAAATGGCCCGGCTGGTTGCAGGTGAAACAACGCTTTTCAACCGTACTAAATCATTGTGTACTTGTCGTTGCTCCCAGGTCATCGATTGCAACAAGCTGGGCGGGAGCGGTAGCACGTTGAGGTGGAGGGGGAAGAGGTCGTGTGTAAGGTGGAGAGGGTGTCCTGGGGTGGTATTCCCTACTAGGTGTTGGAGCTCGTGGAGGGTTTGTCTGGTATACATATGGTTGCGCTCGTCTTCCTTGGATAGCTGATGCGATGAAGGAGTCGGGGGACAGGACTTCTACATTCTCTCGTTGTACCCTTCGAGGACATCCCCGGAGTGGCTCCATCCTTCTGGTGACTTGAGGGGATGGGGTGCTGTGAAAGGAAAGTGGAGTACCTTCCCTGGAACTGTTTACCACTGTCGTGGTTTCTTCCTCCTCTACTTCCCCCTCTTTTCTTTCTCTGATGGGAATCCTTTCTCCACTATCTCTATTCCTCCACATCTTTCTAATGGCCTCATTGAAGTCTTCATCGAAGAAGCCTGTTTCCCTGAAATAGTCGTCGCGTTCTCCAGCTGATAGGGAGGCGAGGATGGGGAGGAGGAATGGGGAAAGGAGCTCAGGGAGTAGGTTATTTATTACCCCGAAGAAGCCGTCATTGTGGAGGTCGAGGACTCGTTGTTTGGCATCTGCTAAGGCGCAAGTCATAGCATTATTGTACGGGGAAGGAAGTCCTTGGGGGCAGCAGAGGTTATGGGTAAGGGATAGCGTCTTGAACGTCCTGTAGAGTTCTATCCCTTCGATGAGTCGATGGTTTTCTGTATATCAGGGATTGCATTCTAACGCATAGCACGCAACTGTGTTGCCGATGACTACTCCATATAGCATTCTTCGGGCATCAGCGGGGAGGCGTTGGACTTGGATGGGTAGTTTCTTGTTGAGAACGGTTGGGGCAAGAGTGGAAGACATTGTTGAGATAAGAGGTTATCGGCTTGTGTGGGCTGATGGGGATTTTTAGTTCAGGTTACGCTGGGTTTTATATGCCTTAAGGATGGTCCATGTGTTGGTTATGTTCCGTTCTGGTTCCCATGTGTTCTCTGATGTGGTGTATCCCTTCCACGCCACTAAGTATTGTCTTCGGTTCCCACTTCCTCGGTGTGAGATGATCTTTTCAACTTTGAATTCTTCTTCCCCTTTTATTGTTATTGGTGGTGGTTTGGTGAAGCTGGGATTGTGTTCCTGAGTTTGTCTATATGGGGATAGTAGAGATGCATGGAACACATCGTGAATCTTCCATTGTTTCAGAAGTTTTAATTTATACGTAATGGGGGAGAGGACTTTGATGATTTTGAAGGGTCCTTCCCTTTTGGGTGCAAATTTCTTTGATTTGTAGTGGGTTTTGAGATTTCTTCCTTCTAGCCATACTTTGTCTCCTACTTTCCATGGTTTAAAGTTGGATTTTATTCTTTCTTTCATTATTCTTTGTGTTATTTCATGTGCTGCTAAAGCTTCTTTTCGTGCTTCTTCTATTTCTTTTAGTCTGTTTTCTAGGTGTGGAATAAAGGTTTTTCCAATCATTGGGTAACTTCTTGGTTCGTATCCGTACATGAGGTAAAACGGAGTTTGTCCAGTTGAGGAATGTATGGCCGAATTATGGGAGAATTCGGCGATTGGGAGGAGTTCAGCCCATTTGGATATATCTTTTCTGCAGAATATCCTTAGGTAGGTTTCTAATTCTTAATTTACTCTTTCTGTTTCTCTGTCAGTTTGTGAGTGAAATGCTGTGGACAGTTTCAGGTCGTATTTTAGTAGGCAAGATAGTTCTCGTGCAAATGCTGAGGCGAATTGCGTTCCTCAATCCGATATACAAGAGTCGTGTAATCTGAAGTGAGGGAATACGTGTTTGAAGAAGAGGGTGGCTATATCGGCTGCAGATGCCGTTTTGTTTGTTTTTAGGAAAATTACCCCCTTCGTAAGCCCGTGGTCAACCATGACCAATATGAAATCAGCGCCATCGCTGGGGGGTAGATTGGTGATAAGATCAATCGAGATTTGCTGGAAGGGGTGGGTTGCCTTAGAGTGGATGGGAACTAGTGCTGGTGCGCTAGGGTGGGTATTTGTTTTGTAGGCTTGACAAATAGCGCAACCTGTAACATATTTTCTGATGAATGAGGTCATCCCTGGCCACCAGTAATCTCTTTGAGTGCGAGCAATGGTTCTGAGGACTCCTTCGTGTCCTCCAATGGGGGAGGAATGGAGTTCTTTGAGTAGTGGGCTACGAAGATTGGGGGGTATGTAAAGCTGTCCTTTGTAAAAGAGTTGTTTGTTTGAATAGCTCCAATCTGCAGGAGATGCTCTTTTGAATAAGGAGGTCTCTTCTTGTATAGCTTGTAATGCTTTGAGGACTAGCAGGTCTTTGGTCGAGGAATTTGCTATCTTATCTGCCAATTCCAAATCTAACTTTCTGATGAACAAATGGTTGGGTAGTAAGGTGATGGCTTGGTTGTCTTCTGTGATGTCTACTTCGTCTTTGCGGGAAAGGGCGTCAGCTGGCGCCATTTTCGTGCCCGGGGTGTGAATAAAAAGGAGATTGAAGTCTTGGAGGAAAAGTTGCCATCGTGCTTGTCGTTGGGAGAGTTTTCTTGGTTCTTTGAAATACGTGAGGTTTTTATGATTGGTAAGGATTGTTATGGGGAAGTTTGTTCCTTGTAGGTAATGCCTCCATTCTTCGAGGGTGTGGATTACTGCGAGTAATTCTCTGTCGTATATGTCATAGTTTCGTTCCGCATCCCCTAGTGTCTTTGAGAGGTAGGCACATGGGTGTAGTTCTCCGTTGGTATCTTCTTGCATGAGTATCCCTCCCATTGCCGTTAGGGACGCGTCTGTCATAACTGTAAATGGCTTTCGTATGTCGGGCATTGCTAGTACGGGATATTGCAAAAATGCTTTTTTGAGGTTTTCAAATGCTTGTTGGCATTCTTGGGTCCATTTCCAGGTAGTTTCTTTCTTTGTTAATTCGTGTAATGGCTTAGTAGTAAATGAGAAGTTTGGAATGAATTTCCTGTAGTAGTTGCAGAACCCAATAAATGACCGGATTGCTTTTACTGATGTGGGTGGTTTCCATTCCTTGATGGCTTTTAGTTTAGTGGGGTCCATCTTTACTTGTCCTGGGGTGATGATCATTCCTAGATATTCTACTTCTTGTGCGTCAAAGACACATTTTGCAGGTTTAAGGTAAAGTCCCTGTTCTTTTAGTCTCTGTAGGACTTTCTTTGTTCTTTCATGATGGATAGATAGTTCGTCTGATGCTATTATCATGTCTTTCATGTAGATGATCAGCCATCCTTGTGCTAGATAGTCAGCGAAAATGTGGTTCATGAACGCTTGGAAGGTTGCTGGAGAGTTGCACTGGCCAAAGAACATGACTGTTGGTTCGAACAGTCCTTCTGGAGTGATGAATGCTGCTTTCCATCTATCTTCTGGTTTGATCCTGATGTTATTGTACCCCCATCTGATATCGAACTTGGTGAAGTACTTGGCGTCTTTTAGTTTGTCAATTAGTTCTGGGATAAGGGGTAGAGGGTAAGCATTCTTTATTATGTGAGAGTTGACATATCTATAGTCTTGGCAAGGACACAGGGTTCCATCTTTCTTTGCTACAAAGAAGAATGGTGATGCTTGTGGAGATTTTGATGGGACAATTTTTCCTTCTTCTAGATTTGTTTTAATGAAGTCTTTGCATGCTTCCCGTTCTTTTGGATTTAAAGGGTAGATTTTGGCTATTCTGGGTACGAAATCTTCTTTTAGCTTTATTTTGTGGTCAAAAGGTCTTTCTGGAGGAAGTTCTCCTTTGGGTGGTTCTTCGAACACTTTTCTGTATTCCTCAAATTCCTTTGGGATAGTTGTTTCCTTTCTGGGCTTCTGTTGTGCTGCTTGGGTAGCGATAGTGATCTTATAGGTTAATTCGTAGTGAGGGTCGTATCGTTTGTTCCATAGGTGGGAGATTTTCTTTTCTAAGTCGATTTCTAGGTATCTGACAAGGTACCTCTGTTCTTCGGTTTCACTGGGGACTTGTTTGTTTATGGAGATTCTTCCTTCTTTCCAGTTGATTGAGGGATTTTCTTTTTGTAACCAGGGCATTCCTAAGATGATGTTTTCTGTTCCACAGTTGAGGACGAGGAATTCTTGTGTGGTTGTCTTTTCTCTGATAGTCATCAGTACTTTGGTTTTGTATTTTATTGTGCCTCCTTGGTTGTTTGTTCCATCTACATTCTGTGCTTTGAGGTGTTGATTGAGTTCTTTTAGCAGGTATCTTTGTCTTTTTGCTAGGTTGCAGTCTATGAAGTTTTCAGTGGCTCCACTATCAATCAGGGCTAGTGTTTCAACGCTTTGAGAGTTTTTGGACAGTGTAACAGGGATTTGGATTTGTTGTTTTGTTACATTGTTTATTGTCCTTACTCTAAGAGGGGTAGACATTGAGGCATCCCTCTCCGTTAAAAATCCTCGCTTTGTTCTTCTTCGATCTTTACAACTGCAACCTTGTGAGTTTCTTCTTCCTCAGGTGTTTCTTTGTCAAAGCATGTCTTGAGTACCCTTAGTATCTCTTCTTTGTTGATGTTCTTTCCTTTGAGTCTGTCCAGATACTGGGTGAGTTCGTTCTTTTCTTTTTGAACGTATGGAGGAGGGTTTGAGGGTTCTGGTATGTTTACCGCCCTTATGTGCTGGTGTGTTCCTCCTCTTCCTCTTCCTCTGTATCCTCCTCTTCCTCTGTTTCCCTTGTGGTTCCTTGTGCTGCATCCTTCTTTATGGCAAATGAAACATAGGTTTTTCTTGATGTGGTCTGCTTTTTCCACGGGGGTTAAGTGGACCGCGTCTATGTCCATGGCGTTTGGGTCTTTTCTGGATGTGGGGTGGTTTGTCCAATAGGGCCTTGTTTTCTTTCCTTTTCCTAGGATGCTTCTTATCCTTCTTTGTTGTATGTGGAACTTGCTTGCTTGTTCTACCCATTCTGGAAGGGTAGTGGGAATTTCTTTTTGAGAGAGGACCATGGTGGCTAATTCTGGATCTAGTCCCTTGGCAAATTGGTCTATGACTGCTGCATCATCTATTTTTCTTCCAGATTTGGCGAATACCAGCTGAAATACAGATATGTAGTTCTTGAATCCACTTTCTTCGTCCCTTAAGTTTTGTTTGAGGGTTTCTAGTGTTTCTCTTGCTTCTTGTTGAATGTCATAGGGGTAGAAAGTAGCGAGGAAGTTTTTCTTGAATTCTGCCCATGTGTAGTCGGGCAGATCTTGGTGCTCCAAGTAAAATGCTTCTGTGAAGTACTTTTCTCTTCCCTTGGACATCTTGTTTAGGGCGATGATTATTTTCTGTCCGTCTTCAGTATATATTCTTCTATTCATGGTGAAATATCCCTCCATTGCTAGTATCCATCTCATAGCGTCTTCAGCCTGCCCGGTGAAGTCCTCGGGTAGCCCTGCCTTGAGTTCCATTGGTTTGTCTCCCATATTGTCTGCCGTTCCAAATGGGTCCATGGTGGGGTCAGGTATCCAGAACTTTGGAGGTTTCGGGGGTTGTTTTCTTTGTTTCCCTTTTCCAGCTATTTTTACTTCCAAAGTTCTTTCTAGTGAGTATGGTGGTTCAGGGTAAGCTGCTCTTCGTCGTTCCTCCTCTTGTTGTTGTCTCCACCTGTATGACTCCTTGTACTTGTGATTGATCCTTTCTTGTTCAGATAAGGTTGGGGAAGCGGGCCTCACTACTACCTTTGGTTCTTCTTCTCCTAGTGGGGAAACTTCGGGGGTGAAGCGAGGTGGAGGTGGAGTGACAGGGTCTTGTTTGGTGGAGGATGGGGAGGGGGTTTGGGAGTGTGTGGAGAACTTCTTTTGGGAGAAAATTTTTGTAACAGGGTGGTCTCCTCAAGTCGATGCTTGGGAGTTTAAGGAGAGCTAGTTCTTTTGTTAACATTAAGCCAAGCTACGGCGAAGGCCTAATGGTTCTCTTGCTGTACTTTGCTTTCTTGGACTTCTGGTTTCGAGTTCTTCGTTAGAGTCTTTCACTAGTTCGCTTGTAACTTGGTATGATTGCGTAGAACTAGCTATGGTAACAAGTACTAGATGATGCCTTATATACTATGGGAATTGGAGCATGGACCAGGGCATGAGGTTGCCTCATGGTGGGCTGTGCTTTACTACTGTCCTGAGTCAGAGACGGAAATGAAGAAACAATGCGGTGTCCTCAAGGTAAAGAAGTGGAATGTAAGACCTCGAGGTGAGGCTATGTAGCGGAAATAGAAAAAGGGCTGTCCCATAACTACCATGGAGATTGTGCGTGATCTCCTAACATAATCAGAATGATTGGAGTGTCTACAAGAGTGTAAAGATGTTCCTCAACAAGTCGTTCCATGGAAACAATACCAAAAGCCAGAGCGTCCTCCCTAGGGAGTGACTGATACTCTGGGGGAGAAAGGATCAAAGTATCGTACTCGAACCAATAATCATACCATTCTATAACAGAGATTGATATAAGAGAACTCAAACAGTTTATCCAGAATCATCCTATCCTTCCTGACACCAATCTTCCTACTGCACCCACTCCTCACAACACCCCATTTGATTCACCTCCACCTTACAATGGCCAACCACACCACACATCTCAATGAGATTGACTCCAATGACCTTGATGATGGCTATGGACCACAGTTCCATGATGCTAATATCATCAACCCAAGATTACCAGCTCTTGGAGAAAACTTGTGGAGTTATAGATGTAATGAGTATGCAGATTCTAGAGCATTCATCAAACACAACCCTACAAAGATCATTTTACCAGAGGAAGGATCCGAGGACCGATATGGGGAATTCTCAAGGATGGTATACTATAGAGAAAGGAACATTCATAAAGACTACAATCTGATGAACCACATTCTTATGGATGACTGGAAAGAATGGTTTCCATATGCATGAGCTGCAGGAGGACCATACCTGAATGACGACAAAGCTGCTATCTCAAATTGGCTCATCTGGCTGATAACCATTCAAACTGGTGAGAACACTAATGCCTGAGAGGACATTAACAGCACCATCTACTGAGGTAAAAGCCTCTACTCCACATACACTGGAGCAGGTATCCCCTTCCAGACTTCCAGAGGGAAAACAATGCTGGATGTGCTGGCTCACAATGTAGGATGGGAGATAATTTGTTGTTCACACTTTCCTCCCAATGACTTCAATAGAAAGTTCCTAAAATCTCTAGATGTCACTGATCCTCTATATCCTGAGAACACCATCAACAAGTTCCAAGTACCCACACTTAGAAACTACAACAAGATTGTGGATAAGGCTCGCAGATGAAACCACTGCTTTATGAATCCCTTCTATTCACATCCACTTCGACAGCTACTTCGTTCTACTGATGACCAAGAAGTTATTTGGACCACACTATGAATGGCTGAGGACCTGCCTAACTATAGACTCCCTTGCCGAGCTAGAATCAAAGGCGAAGAAAGAAGGAGATTTCAAGGACAAGCTTAGGTTTCTGATGCAGCAGATTTCTTCTAGATGGCCTACTCCTTCCTTTTCATCTCTTTCTTATACAGATGATGACCCTTCTGAACAACCATATGACTTTCTTGAAATGTCTGCCTATTTTCCTCTATCTAATGATTTTAATTATCCTTTCTTGAGTACTGATAAAGAATGGTTTATTGTAGAATGTTTCATGTATGATACAGAATGGCACAATCCACACTATATTGCTCCATTTGATCTGCATGATTTCTATGCCTTCTATAAACCTAAGCTTAATAAGTTCAGTGAAAAACCAATCTTGTCATTCAGTGCTAAGTTCACAAGATGCCTCAAATGGCTCTTAAAGGATAAGGAGCGAAAAGGTAGATTCAGAAGGAGTCTCAAATGAAAGAATTGAAAATATGGTTTTCCTGAAGAACTCATGCAACCATTGCCACCATCTGAAGATGAGAAATCTGAATCAGATTCAGAGCACTCAGTAGGAATAGGACCAAGCACCTTGCCAACTAACGTTCAATGATCATCTGATCTTGAACAATCTTGTTTTATTGTTTCATTTGCATTTAACAATGCGCTGACTGATTTTTTTGGATTCTAGTCATAAACAATGGCTCTTCCCACAAACACAGAGTTCAAGATTGAATTCATCTTCCAATCCTGCATTCCTGTTTTATCTGGAGCTTCCAACTACGCCTTATGGAGGACCCGCATGGTCCAAGCCTTACAAGGTGTTAGCGTTTACCCCATCATCAACAGAACACTTCTATAGCAAAGCCTCACCACTCATGTTCCCGCAGCAGCTGGTGTTGCTGAACACTGGCTCCCTAACAACGACAGTCATAAATGGATTGCTGTAGACATGAGAGCAGTGTCCTTCATAGGAATGATGATGGAGGATCACCTCCACAACTATGTCAACTTTGATTACATTGATCCCAACAACCCAACTTCTTTAGCTGCAGATCTCTGGGACAACTTGCAAAACCTCTTTGCACCAACTGGAATCTCTGGGAGATTTCTTCTCTTTCACCATCTTACCCGACTTCATATTTGCAAAAAACACACTCTCGAAGATATAGCTCAAATCGTTACATTGTACCATCAGATGAACACCGCAGGTTTACAGTTACCTGAAGACCTACGCGCTATGATGATGTTAACTAGACTACCAGACTCTTGGTATCAGTTCTCATCAACTCTGGTACAAACAACAACCCCTGCTGATTTTAACTTGGATACAATCCAAACAAGAATCATCAACGAACTCAATTATTGTTCTAGCACTAAACCACTGTCTCACAGAATTTCCAATGTGGAGACTGAACTACAGTCATATGCTAATGTAATAAAGCGTGGACCTCCTTCCAATAACAATTGGAAGAAGAATCAGAAAGGGAAACAACTGCAAGGACAATTCCATTCTGAACTGCCTAAACAAAAGCAACAACCACAAAGGAATTATTCACAACCTGGCACATCTGCCTCTCATGAAGGGCAACCATCCAAAAAGAAGCAGAACCATTCTAACAAGAATGAGAGAAATGCCAGACAGAGACAGAATGCTAAAAGCAAACAAAAAGCCTCTAACAAGTTCAAGGGCATTGTGAATGAGTTTGAAGGAGCCACTACTTTTGAAGAAGGAGAATATCTAGATCCGACCCTATGTTTTACAGATCACCTAGATGATTACCAGATGGATTACGAAGATGATGGCATGGACATCACGTCCACACATGCAGAAGCAGGATGGGATGGACCAGGACCTTCCACTCTCAACTTGCTCACTTACCATATCAATCCCTTTTGAACCCACCTCATTGGAAACCATTTCCAAGGGCAATGAGGTGGAGTCTCCTATCAAACAGGATAAAGGAAAAAAAAAGCAGAAGAAAGTGAAGTTCCTGATTGGCAGACTCGTATCTAGTACGTTACACTTTGAGACTGTTCAGGACAACCATCAGGAGAAGAAAGGACTTTCTCAAGCTCAGGAAGAAGAGCTTAGAGAATATGCCTTACTGATTGCTTCTAAACAATCAGATCCTGATGAGCAGTATTTTGATCCATGTCCTAATACACTCAAATATGACCAATACAACGCTTTTCACGCTTGCATGGTCATGACTAACAGGAAGTCTTCCAAAGACATCATAACAGATGGTTGGTTGATTGATAGTGATGTGACAAACCACCTTACCCCTTTTCTGGATGATTTTGTGCAAATCAGTGACCATGAAACCTATGCCACAGTTGCAAACAGAGCCAAGGTTACCATGCATGGTCCTGGAAAAGTAATCATCCAACCAAAACAGGGAAACATGTCACCTATCACACTTAATGGAGTGTGGTATATACCTTCAGCAAGACACTGAATCCTATCTGTACCAGCACTCACAGCTATGGGATTATGCTATGAGATAACCAAAGAATACTTGTGATTCTTCAAACAAGAAGGTTCTGCGGTACTATAGGCCACTGCCTTAGTATCAGGATCAAACTTGCACTGGATGCAGTCATCTCAGATTCTACCCTCTGCAGGTTTATTCACCCTTGAAAAAGGAAAACTTCATCAATTATGGCATGAACGTCTTGGACACACCTCGAATAACACATTGAGACATGCACACCAGCATCTCAAAGACTTACCCAAAGCTTTGAACAAAGCTTATCCAGATCCTACACCTTGCAAAGGATGTTCTATGGGCAAAATGGCTCAAATATCCTTCCAAGATTCTTTCACATACACATCCAAACCTCTAGCATTCATACATTCTGACATAATGGGTCCTTTACCCACAGAATCCTGAGAACACAAGAGATATATTCTTACTTTTATTGATGATTATTTAGGTTTTGCACTCATTTCATGTTTGCGAAATAAAGATGATGTCCCAAGGCAATTTGTGAAACAACCTTATAGCGAGGTCGCGTAGAGCGAAGCTTCAGGTATGCACTAGTAGCTCAAGAGGTCGAAAGTCGCTTGAAGGGGAAACTCCAAGAGACTAGACTGAGGACCGTAGCCTCAGTGTCTCCCAGTATATATAGACTATGGAGCTGTATGTACATGTTTGGACTACAGCTATCGACCAATCGTGAAGTCCAGATAGCAGTCTATGCTAGCCAATGGCGTATCATGCTCAGCACAGCCGAGATAAGAATGAATAAGCCTGCAGCAGTGGAGATTAAAAGGAAGAGAAGCCATCGAGGCTGTGAGACAGTAATGAAGAGAATGGAAGCGGTAAGCAGAAATGAATGTAATGCGCCGCATCATAGATGTGGTGGTGGGAAATAAATGCCGTCGCTATCAAGGCGTAAGGCGGAAATGAAAAAGGTGACGGAGATCTCTGTATCCTAAATCGGTTATGATCCAGATCGGGCGAGCATCTCAGAGTCAAATGGAACTTAGTGATCCCGAGTTCCCGAGTGGTCATGTGACTCTTGAAGACTGGGGAACTGCGAGTCCTACCGTGCACTCTTGTGCCGGGTCTGCGAAAGATAAAGGATAAGAGATAAGAAAGTGAAAAATGTCTAAGTCCGTTGTGCGGCAATTGCAATACTACCTCCCTTCTAGTGGTCAGCTTCCAGATGACCATGGGAGAGTTGTAAACGTATAAAGGAGTGTGGTTTTTGGTGATGGAGAGGTAGGAGAAATATGTCGTCTATACTCTTCATCGCCTCTATCGTCGCTCTATTCATATGGTTTGTTATTGTGACGGTGATGGGGTTATCCATGTGCCTGTCATGGATGGGTGTTGTGGTGCAGGTGCCTCTGGCACTCGATTTGCATCTCTGTAGGTGGTTTATTGATTGAATGGCGTGTGGTTTACTAAGGTTCTTGTAGTTGGTTATCATATGGTGTCATATGCGGCGTATAGCCCTAGTTGGATGACCATAGAGGATGGACGTATTATGTATGGGTATGAGGTGGAGAGTCGGTTCCAGGATAGGTTAAGGGCCCGAGAGGCGACGAATCAGGAAGGGGGTCCAGCATTAGATCCGGCTATTGGTGTGGGTGGGTGGGGAGTTTAGGGTGTCTAAGCAGTTGAATGGTACTTGTTGGGGAGGTCTGTTTTCATTGATAGGGTTGTGGGTAGGTTTGAATAAAAATAGGAATTCAGAGGGGTTGATGGAAAGGGTTCGGGGGGCGGCCGGGTGACGGGTGTGGAAGTCCCGGATGGACTTTGTTGCATTTGTCAGATTACCGACAGGTTCCCACATACGATCAGTCTCATCGTAGCCCTTCCAGTGGATTAAATATTCTAATCAGCGTCCCTTGTAGCGTGAGTCGACGATATAGTCGACTTTCCACTTGTTGTCTCTGTCCTCCGTAACCTGTACGGGGCCTGGGTGTCGAACCGGTTGGCCTTCAAGGCGTTCTCGGTAAGGTTTAACCTGGGATACATTGACTGTGGGGTGAATGCGCATGCTTCGGGGTAGCCGTAGGGTAACCGCGTTTGGTCCTGCCAAGGCGGTAATAGCGTATGGGCCTAGCCATCGCTCCATGAGTTTGCAGCTAGCGCGGGTTAATTTGAGGTTTTCCGTCGAGAGCCATACTAGGTCTCCGACGGTGAAAGCCGGTGCTGTGGATCGGTATCTATCGGCTTGATGTTTCATGCATTCCTGCGCATTGGCGATGTTCTTTTTTACATCAGAAAGAAGCTTGAGGTAATCATCGGCGGCGGGTGCTTTTGAGCTTTGTGCAGCCGATGAGGTGGAGGGTCCTGCCTGAATGGGGTAAGGGTGTGTCACCTCAAAGGGGGACTTCTTAGTGGCGGAGTGCTTTTTCTGATTGATTGAGAACTGAGCGAGTGACAACCAGTCTGCCCACTCATTTTGCCTGTCAAAGCAATAAATACGTAGGAATTTCCTGACTTCTTTGTTTACAATCTCGGATTGTCCGTCCGTTTGAGGATGGAAGGCAGTCGAGAGTTTCGTTTCTATTCCAAGCCTGCAGTTAATTTCTTGCATAACCTCCGAAGCAAATTGGGGTCCGCGATTGGAGGTGATTGTCAGTGGAAGTCCATGATGCTTCCAGACGTTGTTCATAAATAGTTTGGCCGTTTCTAGGGCGGATATGTTCTTCGTGCAAGGGATTAGTTCTACTTCCTTGCTAAACCGATCTACTACTGTCAAGATAGAATCGAAGCCCTGGGAAAGGGGAAGGTTTGTGATGAAGTCTGCCGTAATATGTTCCCATGGGTGTTCGGGGATCGGAAGCGGTTGGAGAAGCCCGCTGGGAGCCTGATTGAGTCCCTTGTGCCATTGACATGCGTCACATCTAGTGACGTAATCCTTGACTGTCGAAGCCATGCCTGGCCAAGAATAATTACATCTAAGTATGTCCAGGGTCTTTTGGTAACCCGGGTGACCATGAACCGGGGGGTCGTGAGCGGATTGGATGATTGACATCCATAATAAGTTAGATGGAGGTACGTAAAGGTGACCATCATCGTCAGAGAGACAGCCGTCGCGTTCTTCTTGGAAGCCGTGTTTGCATTCTAATTCTTGTATATCTCATTCTGAGAGCTTGCACGTTTCTAAAAAGATGCGATGTCTAATTTGAGCCCCTTCATCGGTGATTGAGACCGTGGTCGAACAGATCATCTCTGGGAGGATGACTAATATTCCTTTATTGTCATCGTTTATTCCTTCTGTGTGATCCTCTCGTCTGGAAAGGGCGTCGGCTTTAGCCATCGAGGCTCCTGGTTTATGCACCCATAGTGCATTGAATCGGGATAAATATTGAGCCCAACGCGCTTGCCTTCGGTTAAGGTCTTGGCGTTGCATGAACCATTGGAGGTTCGCGTGATCGTTCCAGATCTCGAACTGGTGTCTAGCACCTTCTAGATAGTGTCACCATTGTTCTAATGTGTGGATGACGCCTAGCATCTCCTTATTGGCGATGGGGTAGTTTCGTTCTTGATCTGTCATCGAGTGGCTCGAATAGGCAACTGGGTGCCATTTGTTGTCTTTCAGAATAGATAGTATGGTGCCAGTGGCGAAGTCCGAGGAGTTGCTTTCGACTCAGAATTGGCAGTCTATATCCGGGTAAGCGAGAACTGGAGCGGTGGTGAAATGCGTCTTGAGCATATCAAACGCTTCTTGGCATTTTTCAGACCATACGAATGGGGTGTCTTTCTTCGTCAAGTCGTTAAGTGGTCTAGCCACTTTCGAATAGTCTTTGATGAAGCGTCTATAAAAGTTCGCTAACCCCATAAAGGATCTAACTCCGCGTAGGTTCTTTGGGACGGGCCATTCCAAGATGGCTTGGACTTTTGTATTGTCCATCTTAATTCCGTCCTTTCCGACTATCATGCCTAAGAAGTCAACTTCCATGGCGCGGAAAGTGCATTTTTCTGGTTTGACGTAAAGATCGTTTTCTTCGAGCCAGCGAAGAACTTCAAGTACAATCCGATCGTGTTTGGCTTGATCGTCCGTCTTGGTAAATATCATAAGGTCATCTATGTAGACCACCACAACGTCGTCCATGTCGGCGAAGATTTCATTCATCATTGCTAGGAAGGTGGCTGGGGAATTGCATAACCCAAAGTACATGACTAGGGGTTCGAATGTGCCTTTGAAGCAGACGAAAGCGGCTTTCCATTCGTCGCCTTCCTTGATTCGGACGTTGTTGTAACCCCATCGGAGGTCCATTTTTGTAAAGAGCTTTGCACCGCGAAGTTTATCCACTAACTGGGATATGAGCAGGAGGGGATAATTATTCTTAACCATATGTTCGTTAAAATATCGGTAATCCTGTACCATGTGCTTTTTACCGTCCTTTTTTGGAATGAAGAAGACCGAAGAGGTTTGGGGGGATTTAGATGGTCAGATATACCCCTTAGCCAGCTGGTCGTCTAGGAAAGCTTTGACCTCTTCTTGTTCCGTGACTGAAAGGGGAATCAATCTACCCTTTTTCGGCGTGAAGGTGTCTTTGAGATCTATAGCGTGATCCCACAGTTTTCGTAATGGCATTCTTTCGGATTCCTTTTTGGAGAACACGTTATAATATTTTCTATATTCGGGGGGGACAAGATCTTCTACCGCGGGTTTAGGATCTTGTTTCTTTTCATCTATCTGTGCTTCAAGCGCTCTAATCGTAGTGTGGACCTGATATTGGAGGTCCTCTTCCTCTTTCTCCTGGAGTTGTAAGGAAAGGGGCTTGCTCTGCAAGCGATGGCAGTGGCGTGGGCATCGAGTCATTCGAACTGTGCCCTTTTTCCAGTCTATCTCGGGGTTGTGTCGTTTCAACCATTCATATCTGAGGATGAAGGTGTTCTTTCCGAGGTCAGTAACTTCTGCCATAACTTTCTCACGATGTCCCTGGAACTCGATTACCAGCACTGCTGCATGGAAGATACTTCCGGCGGAGTTTTTGGTTCCATCGACGTTGTAAATGGGGATCTCATGTCGGAGTTTCGTAAGAGGAAGTTTGGCGTCTTGCGCCCATTTCCGATCGATAAATATGGCGTTGGCTCTGCTGTCCAGCAGGGCTTTTGTACGTGTATAGTTATCTTCGCGTCGGTTAGCGAAGGGGGCGATGTGGATATCTAGAAGGATTTCTCGATCTAGATGTAGGTTCCTGACAAAGATGTCTTCGGGAAATTCATCTCCGGTAGTAACATGTGGTGGTGTAAGAGGGGAATTAAGTACCGGTGTAACACCCCAGCCGAGCCTCTGAGAGGGCTCCCCTGTTGGCAGTGAAGAATCTGTTAAGTTAGGAGAGAATTGTTCAGGGATGTCCAAGGCATCCGATTCCGTACATTCGTCAATCATAAGCAAAGAAAATGAATTCGTAGAGGGAATATTTTTGGGTTTTTGTACGTACGTAGGAGACCATGAGGAGAAAGAAATTTGTTCGGCGAGGCCCTTACCATTCCCGATATGGCTTAGGCTTGGCCTTTTCCCGATTTCGAGGCTAAGTTTTCATAGTCCCGGAACCAAGCCCGGGCGGCCTCGAAGTCCATTCCTTGTATATTGGCCATGTAGTCACGGCCTTTTCCTTTAGGCTCCGGTTTTGGAGGCAGAGCGGCGTTACTGTTTGTTCGACTCCTCAGCGTGGAGCGAATGTTCCTTGTGGTGCTTTTATCCTCTTCCCAGGAGGTGGCGCCTTCATCGTCCGAGGCGCGAACATTTCTAGACCGCTTTTTAGAACAGTCTTTTCGGTGGGATCGGTCCCAGACCGATTTGTAGCTGCACTCCGGACATCGTTTTAGATCCGGGTGCTTGCAGTCCCGTGTGAAGTGGCCTTTGCCACCACAGCCGAAACATTCGTGGGAAGCGGTTCGGGCCGCGTCGATGTCCATCGCGTTTGGATCACGGGATGGTTTTCTTAATTTGGAACCTCAGGCAGTTCCTCTTTCAAGAAGTTTCATTATATTTTCTCGTTCGCCTTGCACCCTTAGGTAATTGGTGAAAGTGTTGAGATCTTGTGGGTAGCCGTGCTCCCTCATGTACCTTTTCACGATTTCTTGATTTGCATGGTGGTAGAGAAGGTCGATTACATGCACCGGGTGGAGCTCTGCTACGAATTGGTGGGATTCGAATTTAGACAGGAAGGTAGCCATGTCCGTTTTCCCTTGAGTAAGATGGAGTAGCTGTTGTTTGTGCCATTCCTTGTCGTTGATGGGGTGGAAATGCGCCAGCATCACTTTAGTAAATTGTTCCCAGGAGGGCCAGCCCCTGATTTGCACGCCTTGGAAGATGGTGTTGGCGACTCGCGCTGCGTCGCCTTTCTTCATTCGGGAAAGTACGGCCCAGATGGCCATATTGTCGTTGAGGACTCAGGGATTCTCAGCCTTCCACATAAGAATCTTTCCCCACCATTCATTGAATACGCGGCCTCTGGTTCCGTTGAAGTCTCCGGGGTCCGCGATGATTTTTGAGAGCTTTGGTTCAGCCCGTGGAGCCGCTCCCTGGACTCCAACAGGCGCTGCCGCAATTTGATCTTCTGCTTGAGTGAGATCGTCCCTTAGTTGTTGGATTGTTAGCCATTGATGATCGATGATCTCTGAAAGTCTCTCTCACTGTCGTCGCGCAGAGAGGTGGGATTCTTCTGAGGCCTCGAGGTATAATCGCAGTTGTGCTCCTACTTCTGCGATATCTTGATCTTGGTGGAGGCTTAGAGCCGTGAGGCTCGCAGCTAGTACGGGGGGAAGGATGGTCTGGGGTGTTGTGGGTTCTCGGGGTTGAGATCCAGACATTGTAAATGGAAGTTTTTTGATATATTCAAAGGAATTTTTTGTAGTCTACCCGTTCTACGTTCCTCAGCCTCTTTATTGTCGCGGGGATATGGTAGCCTGGGAGTGGTCCTTCTCCAATCCTATAGGCATTCTTAAAATATGTTTTCCTCTGCCGTTTGGTAGGACGAGGAGGAGGAGATGGTGTGAGTGGTGATAGGGGTGAGAGAGAGCCTTGCTTGATCTCTGAATGTTCTCGCTTCTTCAGTCTGTAGCTTTCTCCTAAGGAAAGCCTTACAATGATTGGCGAGGGCTCCCGCTTGATAGGCAGAGCGGAGATTGTTCTGGCGGGGGTGGTGTCGTAAAATGAATGTCCCGGTGGTGGGAGTAGGGGCCTGTGGACGTGGCGGGTGAAGGGCGGCGGTGATCTCTCTGGAGTGAAGTCGTTTGGATCGACTTCGTTCTCTTCTTCGTACGGGCTCAATCCAGAGCCCAAGTCTTCGACCAGCGTCTCGAGCAACGAGGTAGCTTGGTCTAGGAAGCGGGGATGGTCTCGGTCCTGGGCGGTTGAAGGGAGAGTTCTGTGGAAAGAAATTGGCACTTAAGTGCGTACTTATCGTTAGTCGCTGTGCTTGATGTCCGTACGGTTCGTAACTATTACAACGTACTCTTATCTTGAGATACGAGGGCAAAGGTGAAGATAATAGAGTCTAGTCTAGTGAAACAACCTTATAGCGAGGTCGCATAGAGCGAAGCTTCAGGTATGCACTAGTAGCTCAAGAGGTCGAAAGTCGCTTGAAGGGGAAACTCCAAGAGACTAGACTGAGGACCGTAGCCTCAGTGTCTCCCGGTATATATAGACTATGGAGCTGTATGTACATGTTTGGACTACAGCTATCGACCAATCGTGAAGTCCGGATAGCAGTCTATGCTAGCCAATGGCGTATCGTGCTCAGCACAGCCGAGATAAGAATGAGTAAGCCTGCAGCAGCGGAGATTAAAAGGAAGAGAAGCCATCAAGGCTGTGAGGCGGTAATGAAGAGAATGGAAGCGGTAAGCAGAAATGAATGTAATGCGCCGCATCATAGATGTGGTGGTGGGAAATGAATGCCGTCGCTATCAAGGCGTAAGGTGGAAATGAAAAAGGTGACAGAGATCTCTGTATCCTAAATCGGTTATGATCCGGATCGGGCGAGCATCTCAGAGTCAAATGGAACTTAGTGATCCCGAGTTCCCGAGTGGTCATGTGACTCTTGAAGACTGGGGAACTGCGAGTCCTACCGTGCACTCTTGTGCCGGGTCTGCGAAAGATAAAGGATAAGAGATAAGAAAGTGAAAAATATCTAAGTCCGTTGTGCAGCGATTGCAACAATTTGCCTTTATGACCAAATGGTGTGAATCTATAACAGGATCCATACTAACCTGTGTCCATTCAGATCGAGGGGGGGAATACATTGGACATCAGATGCAGTCGTTCTTCACAGAACATGGCATAAGTCATCAGACATTCATCCCTCATACCCCTCAACAGAATGGACGTGCAGAGAGGTTCAATCGTACATTGCTTGAAAAAGCAAATGCGATAAGACATCACGCCTGTATGCCAAATATCTTTTGGCAAGATGCAGCTCAAACAGCCCTACACATCTATAATCATCAACCCATGTGTTGTTTAAAGTGGAAGACACCATATGAGATGTTCTTAGGAGAAAAACATTCTGGATCTCATCTCAGGATCTTTGAATCTCTAGCTTACATTCACCTTCCTAATGTGGAACATAACAAGCTTCAACCTCAAGCCGAAGAGATGGTCTTCATCAGCTATTCACCAGATTCCAAAGGATATCGCTTTTGGAGTACCTCTCGTCAACATGTCTTTGACTCGACTATAGCTGTTTTTGACAAATCTGTTTTCCTGTTTTGTTTGAAGAAAGGAAGAGACGAACCTAGACTTCCACCTGAAGAAGAACTTGATGAATCCTATGATCCTTATAAAGAAGATGAACCAAGGTCTGATCAACCATCAAGGTACATCGACATAGAGGTGCCAGTACACCCCAATCAACAGTTTCCACCACCACATGGATAGAATAACAGACAACCTTCCTATGGATTGGATCAAGGAGAAGATAGTGACAGTGATGATTCCTCTTCACCCCATCATCATATCTCCACTAGATCACACACTTCTATGGATGAGACTTATTCCCATACTCCAATGGAATATACAAGACCATCCACACCTCGACAATCCACAGAACCACCTCCCTCATATCATATGAATACTCCATCAGTACTTGGAAAAAGGACTAATCCAGATCCTAAAAACTGACAATTTGAAGAACATCCTTATGATGAACATCATGAAAGGGAAATAACTCCCAGATATTGTTAAGATCCACCTAGGATCAGGATACCTCAAAATTGGGTCAAAAGATCTTTACGGATTCCAGTTCAGTGGATCATTCCAGACAATGTATATGGAAATTGACCACCAGCTGAAATTCTTCGTGAACAAGAAGAGAATCCATATTCAAGAGTCCTTCCACTTCCATCAGATCCTGATGAAGAATTCACAACTAAACTGTTGAATGAGGAAGATGATCTAGGACAGATGTATTCACAGTCCTGGATATGTGCTCATATGACAGCAGCTGCAATTGCTTCAGGAATCCCTAATGTATACAAGGACCTGAAAAAGCAATCATTGGAAGAACAAGCCAAGTGGAGAGCTGCATGTGACGATGAAATCAAGTCACTTAACAAGCACAAGGTTTGGAAACTGGTACCCCCATCAAGGGATCAGAAACCCATTGGTAACCAATGGTGTTTTACAAAAAAGAGCAATGGACACTATAAAGCACGTCTTGTTGCTCAAGGATTCACACAAGCCTTTGGGATTAACTATTCAGATACCTTCTCACTGGTTGCATAGTTTGAAACCTTATGACAACTCACTGCTCTGGCTGCTTTGAATGATTGGGAAATCAAAGCACTAGATGTGAAGACCGCTTTCCTGTACGGTGATCTTGAGAAAGAACTATACATGAAACAACCAGAAGGATACAAAGTCAAAGGAAAAGAAACCTGGGTTTGCTTACTGTTGAAGGCCATCTATGGCTTAAAGCAGGCCACACTGCGATGGAATATTGCACTGCACAACTCTCTCCTGGAGATGGGATTCAAGAGATCCTATGCTGATCCAGGAACATACTACAAGTTTATCAATGGAGAAGTCATCATTATTTTGATATATGTTGATGATTCACTTTTTACTGGTAGTAACAAGGGACTCCTCATGTAACATAAGCAAGACTTCATGAAATATTGGGAATCAAGAGACCTTGGAGAAGCAAAGGAATATCTTGGTATCCGGATCACCAGAGATCACACGAAGAAAACAATCACACTGGACCAGTATAAATATACTGAGAAGATTCTCAAGCATTTTGGCTTGGAGAACACAAAGGGTCATCCAACACCCTTATCTACCAGATATAATCCTGCACCAAGAATGGAAGGAACTGCCTCCACTGCACTGCTTAAACAGTACAGATCCGTCATCAGAAGCCTGATGTATCTTATACTTGGAACATGCCCAGATATTGCATTCACCTTTATAAAAATGTCACAATTCTCAGCAAATCCTACTGAGGAACATTTGTAGAGAGCAAAGTATATCCTTCAATATCTTTGCACATCAAAGAATCTCTACATCACATATTCCTCTAAAGGAAAAGAAAATGGACTCATTGCTTACAGCGATATGAATTGGGCTGGTGACATTGCAACATTCAGATCTACGACTGGATATGTAATATACCTTGCAAATGGCATCACTTCATGGCTTTCACAAAGACAAAGAAGAGTTCGCTTATCCTCAACCAAAGCAGAATATTGCAAAATAACAAAAGTTGCAATCCAACTTCAATGGATCCAAAATCTTTTCGAAGACTTTGGATACCAACTCACTCCAATCCCTCTTTGTGTTGACAATCAGGGAGCAATATTCATTGCTGAGAACCCCGTCCAAGAAGGTCGCACTAAGCACATATGCAAAGATGACCATTATATCAGAGAAGCTATTGAACATCAAGAAGTTCAAGCTTTTTATGTCCCCACAGATAAACAATTGGTGGACATCTTTACGAAGAACTTGGACCAGATAAAGTTTGAGCAAGGAAAAAAAGCTCTTCTTCTCACAGATCTTCCATCCCACTTGCTTTACAAGACTTAGGGAAAAACCATCTGACTACTACAGTCAATGCTGACTTAGTATACAGGACACCTCTGATATATCTCTTGTCTTGAAACCTGACAATTCAAAAAGCAAGGAGGAGTGTTGAGATATCATGGTTTCAGGTATTTTATCATATCTTATCTTCATACCATGATATTCTAGGCCCAGATGAGCTAATCATGGTGCCTTATTATGCTTACATGATTTGTCAGACATGACATCATAGATAAGCTCCTTTATTGCCATTCGCTGATATACTTGTTATCTGACTGTGGATGTCTCATTTTTCGTCATCCTGTCACATGACCTTCCATGGCATTCCATGGATTTCTTCTTTACTACTATACATAGTATAGGTCCCAAATAGGGACAAACATTACTGTTAGTATATAAGACCGACGCTGTTGCCTCTTATGAATAACAGTCTTTTGACCTGTTCTTACACCTGCTCAGCTCTAAGCTTCACTACTCTACACTCTACTAGCTTTCAGCTATCCTCAACTCAACACCACTTCCTTCGTCACACACAATCTTACCTGGTATGTTTCTTACCAGGTGTTCCTCCCCTCTGTCTGTGCTTGTCGGAATCATAGAGTTCCAATAGCTGGAGCAGTTGATTGCTGCTGGCACACCTCGAGATGAGTTTTCATTCCCTTGTATGACTTGAAGTTGTATCTGCTTGTCATGCTCTTTGTTTCAGTATATGGGTGAGTGGAGCATGGTTTACAGTAGCAGGGGTCCCACCCAGTTAAATGGAAGCACCAGCCTACATTTTCTCTTTGTGTCTCACCCTGGCTGGCCCAATGTGCTTCGCTCGTTGTATGACATCTAACCATGATGAAACAAGGACATGGATAACCAGAAGCACGGCGGCCATGAAAGCCAGTCCTCGAGGCTTCCCATTCGCAAACTGAGGTGGCGGCGAGTCGGGCAAGACTTTTAAGACCGAGATGTCGCACCAACCACGGGGAGATCAAGAACCTACATTTATCGCGTTCTTTTCGCGGAAATTTATATTACAACAACCACCAGGGGGTCCCACGGTGGGATTGTTTATACAGTTATCTCCCTGGGATCAACGCTTGAGACACTAATGTCGGCTCGGGTATGATAGAATGGATATGGTAAGTACATCAATTATTTCGACCTTTTGCTTGTCGGGTGAGTAGGTCGGTGCCACTTCGAACTCGCGCTTGAGCTACACATTATATGCTCCTGGATGCTAGTAATTATCGCATGAAGTGACTCAGAAGAGTGCTGCACTTTTATTCGAGGTTGGAACATGCTGGTGTTGGAATTACCAGGGTCGTCCCAGCGTAACTTGATCGCGTCGAGGGATTTACTGTGGTTTGGC